>PVIR01015745.1:0-37807 GCA_004026965.1 Petromus typicus
AGGCCCTGACCATTCTGGAATCCAAACATGTAAACCTGGAGTGTGGGCTGGTGCTGGTGGCACCTGCGACTTCACAGAGGTCAGTCACCACCTTGATGTCCTCGGTTTGAGCCACAGAGAGGGCTGGGCCTCCCCGCCCCCCAAGGAATCGGACTTCCAAGACGCCAAGACCCTCAGCCCGGTCAGCAGAGATCTTGGCCTCACCTTCTGGTGCCACCTCGGCCACGGAGGTGGGAGCACACGCACCTGCGTGTTGGGGGCAGTGTCATCAGGACCGGGGGCTGCGGGGGAGGGGCTGGGGCGGGAGAAAGCAGTGAGCAGTGGGGCGAGGGCTGAGGAGGAGGAGGTGTGGGGAGGAGCAGCATGGGGAGAAGGTGGCCCAGGCAGTGTGGGGCTTGGGCCAGGGCGGAGCAGGGCTTTGGAAAGGAGGCAGGGGCGGTGGGGCGGAGGGAAGTAGAAGGGGCGGGAGGGCCGGGTCAGGCTTGGAGCAGCTGGTGGCCGGCTCCACTCGCCCTGGGAGAGGCAGGCGGCCTCCTGACTCCTGTCTCTGGCTGCGGCACCATTGGCCACATCAGCACACTGGCAGCGTGGACAGAGGAGGACGGGCATGGCTGAGAGGTCAAGAGCCCCAGAAACAGAAGCTACCGGGGCTCTCAAGACAGACCCTGCCCCTGGGAGGCTGTGGCTCTCTGCCGCAGATGGGGCCTGCAGAGCCCTGGGATCTGCGCCGCTCCTGACAGGACCCCGATCTCCAGCCTGGCTCAGATGCCGGCCCCACGGAGATTTTGATGTGTTTTGTGTAGAGAAGACTACTGTTTGAGGGGGGCCGAGACTCAGGCATTTGTAACATGTCCCTCCTGTCCACTGACTGACACACTGGGTTCTGTGTGCACAACTGTGGACACGAAAACATTTGTTTACAGGGGTCTCAAGAGCGCCGGCACCTTAAGGCCACATGGCTTCTGAGGAAGCTGCGGCTAGGACGTGGCACTGGCACCCGGGAGCTGGAAGGCTGGCGTGAAGGCGCTGAACTCCTGCCCCCCAGTGCTCTCCACCACTCGGGCACCTGTGCCCCGTGGATCGAAGCCTCCGAAGAACTGGCCTCCTCGGGGCAGTTCTGTGGCTCCAGGCCCCTCTGTGGGCTGAGGAGGGCACAGACGTCCCATCTCCGGTTGCAACAGCATGACACAGGACAGCTGCTCTGCCCTCTGGCCTCTGCTGCCAGGTTCACCAGCGTCGGGGTGCAGTCCTCAAGGAAAACCCCCGAGTGCCCCGGACAGAACCCGGGGGTCAATGGCCACGGCACAGGTAGCAAGGAGAAAAGGCCAGGGCATCCTTGCCCAGAAGGCTCCAGCCGCTGGGGACTGGACACTGCTCAACTGTGAGTCAGCTGTGGTTGGTCTGAATTTTGGTAGTTCATCAAAATCCTCAGATAAGATAAAGTATCTTGAATCAATGCCTCTCCCTCCCACTTGTGGAAGCCTTTGGGGTTATTATGAAGAAACATTTGAGTAAGAACTCTGTTCCAAATGAAGGGTCTTTCCTTAGGTTCATTACAAACAAAATCATTTGATCCACGGTCGGTTATTCCCCCTTCAGGGATCAGAGCCCTTTAATACTCTGACGGCATCAGTCTCACGTCCGTCTCTGCTCTCAGCTCTCCAGCCTCCGCACTCCCTCCAAACTGCCTTCTGAAACCTGCACTCATGGTCAGGAGTGGAGTTCCATGAATCTGTAATTCATCTGTTTATAAGCTATATAATTTTTCTCACTGAAATGTGTCAGGCTTCTACCCTAGATCCTGGAAGCCTATTTCCTGCGTAGGTGTGAAACCCTGGCTTGCTGGGTGGGACTCCAGGCCTAGGCCAAGGTCGGAGTCTGGTGCCAGGATGTAGTCACAGCAGTGGGGAAGCAAGCATGGCAGGAAGGCAGCAGCCTGCCTCGGAGTGAGGCAAGCACGGCTGAGCTGCCCCAGCTCCAGAGCCTCCCCCGCTGTGTGCAGGGCAGCCATCCTAGAACCCGCCTAACCCACCAGTCAAGCCTTTAACCGGAAGGAACTCTGCTTAATAAAGCTCCTGAGAATACACAAGTGGCAGCAGCAGCAACACCCAAACAACACAACGAAGCCTCTGCTCACCGGTAGGTGTATAACTCAAGCAGCTCGGATAAACTGCAGTGAGACATAAACAACGAAGTTTCTTCCTGCTTGTACAACTCTCTTGGCTCTTAGTGCATTAAAATGACAAGAATACATATTTGGAAGCAGAAATATTGCTCATTACTCTGCAATTAAGTAATTGACTAGATTCTTCGGCACAGGAAATGAGGAAAAAAATTTACTACCCCTGAGAAAGAAATGCAATCTCTGAACCCAATTTAAATATTTAACTGCAGCTGTGAAAACCCAGGGCACCTTCATTTGCAACTGGTTCAGCAAGTTTATGATCCCAAACCTTGTCGGTAAGGTGTTCTCAGCTCAGGGAAAGTGGAAAATTGTCCCGAGAAGCTTACATAAGCCCTAGGTGGTGGTGACTTCCTCTGCAGGCATTTTTGCAACTAAGGTTAAGGCTGGAGAGATCTTAGCACTTCTGTTGACAAAGTGTTTCCAGAAAATTCCAGTCCATCCTACATAAGGCCTTAAACTGAGCATCCACCGTTCCAGCCAGGCTCCCCACAGCCGGTAACAACGGCTTCTGCTTGCTGACGCCACGGTCCAGTTCACAGCATCGCCCAGATCACTTCCTTCCTTCTCTTCTGCCCCACTTCTTGCTCCAACGTTTATTACCCACCACGGGCCAAGAACCATGCTCAGGGCTCGAGACCCAGAGATAAAGAAGACATAATTGTTGGCTCACAATCTAGTGGGCAAACACAACACTGAACCACAGAAAACTAGAGCACTTAACACAAGGAGCTTTAGGATCGAACGCGCCCAAGTTTTACTGTAGCTTCCTTCCAGCCTGGCAAACTTGGGAAGACTGTTTCAGCTTAGAGAACAATGCCCTCAGGTGAAGGCCTCAGAAGCAGCCCTAGAGCCCTAGAGGCCAAGTGTCTCTGGCTTTCAGTGTACTCCTTTCCCCACCAGAACCAGAGCAACGAGGACTCCTCCTCCCACCGCTGGGGTGCAGAAACACCATAAGCCTCCACTACAGAAAGGACCCTGCGTGCTGCCAGCAAAGGGGAAGCTGCAGAGAAAGGTCGGGAGAAGCTGCAGGGCAGAGCTGGGCGCTGGCTTCTCCCTGGTCTCTCACCGCCGGACCATGCTCTTCCCAGCCATCTGTAGTTCTACACAAGCTTCTGCCCTCCCCGGTCTCAGAATAAGAGTGTATAGTGTACCCTGGGTCCCTGGGTCTTCAACACGAAGCCTCAGGGTCACCCACTTCTGACCCGATGAGGCTGCTATGCCTTGGTCTTGTTAACCCATCTTTTGACAGCAAAGCTCTGGCCACAGGCCTGAGAGGGCAGGAAGGAGCCCCTGCTCCGTCCTCCGCGCCTCCGCATCCTGAGCCATCACATATCCGCCAGGGCTGCTGCCACACACGGTAGACTGTGCTGAGCACACAGCCCGGTATGTGGGTGATTCAAAGGAGGTGCACATGTAAGGAGCCCCTAAGTCCAGGGCTCACAGGGAGGAGCAGGCTGCAGTATAAAAACGAATGGAAAAGTCTTAATTCTCCCGCCGTCCTCCAGCCTTCTCACCTGCCAAGAGGCCCGTGGAGGACACGCCCTTTACTTACAAACTATGTACCTGGTCAGCTCAGACGGTGACCTGGTCACTGCTGTGCAGACTGGACAGGCCCGGGAAGCAGGCACGGTGCCTGGAGCCGTCAGAAACACTGGCCGCGGACAGGGGCTATTATGAAAATGCATTTTTCTTTATGTATGAGAGGACATCACAGATTTCTTTTTTTTGGAGCCAGATAAATCTGAAAAACAAGATGACTGTACTGACCTGACCTGTGGATAAGACAAATAACTCCGCCTAGCTGGAGAGACCGGGAACATTCAGCCTGAGCCCAGGACAGCACCAGCCCTGGCTGCTTCCCCAGCCTTGGCGGGTGTGCGGGAGGGAGGGGGAGAGAGGCATCAGGCTCCGCCGGTTTCCTTGTCATGCGCCTCCCTCAGGAAGCTGCCTGATAGCTCAGTTTCTGCAACTGCTTTGAGACCCAAATGTGGGAAATGGGACCAAACGTGCCCTCACCGCTGCCTGCGCTGACCATTCTCTGCACCACGCTGGGTGGCTGGACTCGCAGCGGGAAATTCTACTCCTCTCCCTCATCGTGGAGTCGACCCCGGAAAGGGCCCTTCAGTGGTCACTGTAAAAAGGCCCTGGCACTATTACCCAAACTAAGGATACTCCAAACCATGCAGGAAGAGATTATTTTCCCAAGATGTAAGTAAAGAAAAGTCAGGGTTATACTTCAGAATTGTTCATACCATCCGATTCAGGTTTCACTCAGTGGTCTCAAAGCCCAAATTCTGCCTTCCAATCAATATCTAAATGCAACAGAGACACAGGCTTACTTCCTCAAATCAGGTCCCTGAAATTTTCACAAGCATAAAGTAGCCATGAATTCTTTTGAAATCACAAATTAAACAAATAGTAAAAGTGTCACAGGATCAATAAAAACGGAGTTCCCCCAGCCTGTGTCCCAGCCCGAATGCACGAGACCACATCTCCCAGGGTCACTCTTCCCGTGTCACCAGGTTCCCGCCACCCCCAGCTTCTGCTGTCTGCACGAAACAAACCGACATGAGAGCCAAGCGACTCTGCAAGGATGGCTTTCCCTGGAGGCCCCTCCTGCGGCTGCTTTTACTGCAGCTGGGGCCCTACCGTAGCCCTTCCTAGAGTGGGTTACTTATGCTCCTGAGCCAGGCACCAAGGGCCGGGAAAGAGAAGTGTCCTCTTCCTCCGGTTCCCCACGCAACTCCATGGTGCTCTGCTGCTGTGAGAAGACACCCAAGAGAGTCAGCTTTCATGGAGAAAGACTCACGCACTTTGGCTCAGTTTGGAGGCCTCGGTCATGCACTGTCACTGAGCCCCAATACCTCTGGACCTGTGATGAGACAGCAAGTCATGGAGAAGGCAGGAGGCTGACGCAGCTGCTCACATCCAAGAAGACAGGAAGGAAAGAGGGAGGGGAAAGGAGCGGGGAAGGGGGAGCGGAGGGAAGGAGTGCTGGCGTCCTGTTATCTCCTTCAAGGCCTCGTCCTCAGTGACTGCCGCCTTCCGCTACACCCCACCTCCTAAAGTCTGCAGCACTTCTCAACAGTGTTTAAGGACCTGCTGTTAACACAAGAGTCTTTGGGGGACATTTATCCAAACCACAGAGTCCCTGGCCCATTCTGCCTTCCAGAGCTTCCAGTGAATGGATCCAGCTGCTTCCTGGATCTTTCCATCCAGACACAGTCCAAATTCCCTTCCTACCCCGCCTCTGTTTCCTATTATGAACCTGCCCAACCACTCATTCAGTCAAACTGAAAACCAGAAGTGGTGGCCTGGCCCTCAGGTTTTTCATTTTAACCTCTAAATCCATTCATTTACTACGCGCTTTGATAAATCGCCTAGTGACCTTCCCTACCTAGATCAGATCACAAGGTCAGTGGCAGTTAGCAGCAAAATGTTAAATATTTCCACTGATGTGGGCAAGAGTAGACAAAGAGCCCCTGCAAGAAGGGGTAAGCAAGAAGAAGGCTTAGTTGTTGTGTCTGGCCTGTGCTAAGTCTAAAACTAGACATCAGCCAGAACAGACACAGCCAGATGTCGCCGTATCGGTGAACAACTCTGCCTATTCCACATACGTGAAATTTTGGAATGCGCCAGTGTAGACTGAGGAGCAATTCTGTATTCTTTATTTTAAATGAGTATGTATTTAAACAATCCCCATGAACAGCATGTGTATGTGTATCTAATTATATTTATGTTCTAGCTACTATCTTCAAATAATGCGATGACACTACTGTATTATCATCCAAATAAATTCTAAAAAGTGGCTGTGCAAAATGGCCATAATGTTTAGATGAGAACCTTCAGTCTCTGCAAAGATACTTGCACAACTTGGAGAATGTTACAACTGGAAACCAGGGAGCTGCTTCAGTGGTGTTTATCAAGCTAGAGCAACCATGCTGAGGTGCCTTTCCTCTGCTTAAGAGCAGTACCTGCACCCAGGATTGGGCTATTACGAGTTGTGCTGCTATAAACACGAGTATGGGTGTGTCCCTGCAGCACCATGCCTTTAACTCTTATGGGAGTAGACCTACAAAGGGAATAGCTGGATCAAGTGGAATCTCTAGGTCTTGGCTTTTGAGGAATCTCCATACTGATCTCCACAGTGGTTGCACTAGTCTACATACCTACCAGGCATGTAGAAGGATTCCCTTCTCTCCCCATCCTCACCAGCATTTGTCATTATTAGATGTTTTGATCATAGCCACTCTTTTTGGGATAAGAGGGAATTTTAGTGTTGTTTTAATTTGCTTTCCTCTGATGGCTAGTGATTGTGAACAGTCCTGTAAGTATTTAGTGGCCTTTGTACTTCTGTAAAGTGTCTATTCATTTCAGTTAGAGATCCATTTTTGACTGGGTCTTTTAGTTTGAGGAGTCTATTTTTTTGAGTTACTTATATATTCTAGATACTAGTCCTCTGTGTGAGGAATAGCTGATACTTTCTGTCATTTTGTAAATTGTATTCTCATCCTATTTGTTGTTTCCTTTGTTGTGCAGAAGCTTTTTAAATTTGATGTGATTCCATATGTTAATTCTTGGCATTATTTCTTGTGCAACCGGGGCTCTGTTTAGAAAGTGTTTGCTGACAGCCTCTATGCCCATTAACAGATAAATGGATAAGGAAAATGTGGTATGCACACAGAGTCCTGCTCTACTATAAGGAGAGAGACACTTGGGGCATTTGTAGGAAAATGGATGTCTCTTGAGAAAATAGTCTTATCTGAAATAAATCAGATGCATAAGCTTAAATATTACATGATTATGTTATATGAGAAACTCGAATTGTAAAAAGTAAAGTAAAGGAGGGGCCGGGGAGTTAGCTCAGTGGTTCCGGCGCCTGTCTCGCAAGCACTAGGGCCCGGGTTCAATTCCCCGGTAACCACATACCATACTGGGCGTGGAGACTCACGCCCAGCAGCAACCAGTACCACACACCACAGTGCCGGGCGTGGTGGCTCACGCCTGTCATCCCAGCACTCGGGAGGCAGAGGCAGGAGGATTGTGATGTGAGTTTGAGGCTGAGCTCAGGGCCAGCCTGAACCACAAAGCGAAACCCTGTCTTAAAAAACCTAAAAAAAAAGTAAAGTAAAGGATAGGTAACAGAAAGTAGAGAGATAGAGCTTTATCAAATGGAATCAAGGGGTAGAGGGAGGGAAGAGAGAAGGAAAAAGATGAAAAAAAGGAACCAAGGTGTGCTATGTCCAAGTGCATTTCCCACAGGGAATCCGAACACTATGTATGGCAAACGTGTAGTAATAAGAATAGCACCTGCAGATGATTATAAGTTTAATAATTCTGAATTTTTTTTTTCAGGTTTTTTGAGACAGGGTCTCGCTTTGTGGTTCAGGCTGGCCCTGAGCTCAGCCTCAAACTCACATCACAATCCTCCTGCCTCTGCCTCCCGAGTGCTGGGATTACAGGCGTAAGCCACCACGCCCGGCACTGTGGTATGTGCTACTGGTTGCTGCTGGGTGTGGGTCTCCACACCCAGTATTGTTATGTGGTTACCGGGGAATCGAACCCGGGTCCTTGCGCTTGCGAGACAGGCGCCGGAACCACTGAGCTAACTCCCCGGCCCATAATTCTGAATTTTTAAATAATGCGAGGCATCTTAGGTCACACAACAGATGGTTTGCATTGTTAGATTTGCTGAGCTATCACTTAAAATTAACTTCTCTTTCAATCCTTCCAAGAGAGTAGACAAGGCCCAGGTAAAACAAACCACACAAGTGCTCATACGTGAAGAAAAGTATTTATCAAACAGCAAATACCGCTGTATGTGCTTGTCATGTGAGAACTCAGATCCCCTCAATTTTATTTGTGTCTCTACCTGAGGATGTTCCAGGAAATTTCCTTGCCCCCAAGATAAACCATGTGGATTAGTGGCGCCACATGAAGAACTTCTGGCCTCTAAGAAATGTGCCACTCATTTCTGAGATCACGTCTGTTTCTAGTTACTCGCCAAAGCTTAGTGAGTATTGCTGTTAGACAACTTAGAGCATTAACAATTCTACTTCATATAAATAAAAATGCTAGGTTTTTTGTTCATTATTAGGATTGAATCCAGTACCTTTGCCACAGCCACCACCAGACCTTTTTTTTTTTAATTTGAAAAAGAGTCTCCTGAAATTGCTGAGTTGTTTGGACTGAGCTTTAACTTGTCAATCTTGTTTCGCAGCCTGGCAGAGTGCTAGGATGGCAAGCATAGGACTTCCAGCTTCATGGCTTCAACATTCCTCCATATGTTTAGATTTGGTAAGTTTGGTCTTCAAACAAAAACTTAAATCTCAAAGCAACTCAGTGCAGGTGAACTAAAGTGCAAGCCTCCCTCTCAAGACAGACAGACAGACACACTGTCGACTTCCCAGGTCATACATGGCCTTCCATCCTTGAAGTTATGCAAGGAATGAAACCCTGGAGTCAGCTTCACTCACCTCTTCTCTCACTCTCCGCAGCAATCCATCTCAAGTTCTGTTCACGCCACATTAGAAAGAGATCCTGAACTCAGCGCTCCTCACAGTACTCTCGCTAGTGATCCCACCCACCTTCTCTCCAGCCTCCTGAGTGGTCTCCTCCACCCTTTTCTTGCCTCTCCCACAGCCCTGTTTTCAAAAGAGCACCCCAAATCATTTCTTGGCAGTGTAAGTCACACCCCTGGTTCATGGAACACAGTGCTAACCTCATGCTCTGGCCCACTCACCGCCGCTTGGACTCCCTCTGCTACGACGCCTTCACTGAGTTCTGGCAGCAGCAGCTGTCACGTGGTTCCTACTCGCCCCTCACACCCTCCTCCCCAGGCCCTCTGCACTGCCGTCCTGCTGTTTGACTTCCCGGCTGTCTGCCTCTGCCCAACTCTCCTTTTCATCGATTCTTTCTTAACCTTTTAACTTTCAGCCCCTGTGCCTTCATCCATTTTGCCACAATCTTCCTCTAGATAATACATTTGCTCATTGCACTTATTTTACTTCTTTCTGCTCCAGTAGGACACCAGCAAGAGTGACCTCAGCAACTCGGGGAAGGCCCAGAACAGCACATGAACATGGCTAAATGTGAGCCGCAGTTCTGTGTGTCACTGCAGAAGGAGATCTCCCCATGCTTGCAGTGAAGGCTCCAGGGTGGCTGACAAGCTTGGGAAGCATCTGGTGTAAATTCTTATACGGAACAAACCTAAACCCAGACTCATGGTGCAGGGATGTGACACGCGTTCTCAGAGATCCCCAGCCGGCTCCCCAGAGGACAGAGGAGACAGACACCTCTCCCGTCACCATCTTGGTAACTGGCAGTTTTGTTCTAGAATAGCCTATTGCTCAGTCTTCAGAGGGCACCAGCTCTGTTAAGCTGCAGCTCCAGCCTCCGCCTGTGGATCTGTCTAGTTCTCCTGCTTCCCGTCGGGGCCTGGCCTTACCACACACAGCATCGAGGGACCCCAGGCCCTCATCTCCAAGTGTGCCCCTGGATGCTTTCACTTACACTTTCTTTCCTAATCTGTCCTGTTCTTATGGCTCCTGAGGACTCTTCTTATAGGAAACTATGAGTTCAGTGACATGTTTAAATGCTACACATTAAGATTTATGGACCATTTCCAGTGCATTTTATGAAGAATCCTTTAGAATTTTAGTCAGTTATATTTCTGGGCAGAGACATCCCTCACAGCCCACCTGGGGCTGCTTCCCTCTCCAGCCCTGACCTGCGAGGAGGTAAACCAGTGACCTCTGAAGGACACTCTTTTGCTCTCATCCGAACTATTTTCTGGCCAGAAGTGATGGGGAGGAAAGTGTGTTGTCAGCTCCAGACACCTGCTCTTCGTGTCCTCGTGCGTGACCAGCTGCACTGCCTTTAATCCAGATGTCCAGCCTACCCAGCTGCTCAGAGTCCGAGCCACAGGAAGGAAAAGCAGGAGTTGGGCCCGGAGTCATGTATTACACTTACTTCTGCATGTCATCATTCTTTATATCATTCATACTACTTTTATTTAAACCTTTCGATTTCACAAAATCAGGAAAGTGCTTCCCCAAATCAGAAACTTGTGTTTAGAACACGTGCTTACATGCACTGAAACGCTACATGAGAACAGTTCCTCCAGTGCCCTGCTGTGGTCTGAGGGAGTCCATTCCGAGTGGCATGCAAGAATGCAGTCTTACACTGACAGACGCCATGAGGACGGCTTTGTTGCAGAGCGCTTCACATGGGCCTCACAAAATCACTAAGTCCACGTCAGCACGTGACACGACAGCGGGGAGACACAGCTCACAGCTCTGCCATCCGCGGGTCAGGTTACTCAGTGCAGAACAGGCGTCTGTGGACAGCTTCACAACAGGACCTGCCTCGTGCCAGGGCCTGAAGCATGTCACAAACAATGTGCCACCAACCCAGTGTGCTGTCAACTTCAGACTCTTGAGCCCTTTCAGTCAAGTCAAGGAAAGATCATTCAGAATATATTTCGTCCACACACGCCCACCGCCTGTTTAGGTCATGCCTTGGAGGGTGTTCCAGCATCAAAGCCCAGAGCCAGGCCCAGTCACTGCTCTCCTGATACTCACACATCCTAGGACGCTCAATTTCTTCGCTGATGAGTGATGGTTTTTTCTCATTCTAATTCTAATATCTGCATCTGGTAAATGTAAATGATGTTTCTAGTTATTTCCTTTCAGCTCTGATGTATGCCTTTCCCCCATGCAGATGGAAGATTTAAGTTTTATGAAGAAAAAGGTGAGAAATGGTATAAGAGGTCACGAGTGCATGATTTGACTGTAAAAATACCCACATTTGGGGTTGGGAGCTGGTAAATAAACAAGAACCATGAAGTTACTCTAAAGCTGAACGCTTTTATAAGGCTAAGGCTCTCTCAAGCGGGAGCTGTAGTGCTTCACACAACCCCTGACGCTCTGCGCGCTCGGATGAGCCCAGGAGCCCTGATGCAGAGCCGCAGTCCCGCCGAGCCCAAGCCGCTGCACGCACTTTCACGCAGCAGCCAGAGGGGGGTTAAAGTAGCAAAAGGTCTCTGTTCTCCAAGGCAATGGGTAGGGTGTCAGCCATCAAGTTAATTGTACATTTTCCTGATTTTGTGAGTAATGATGGATATTAAAACACAGGTTTTCCACATGCGAGTCACCTCCAGTTGGATAGCAGCTGGAATATTTTTAGTTTGAGAACAATAATTCCAAGTGTCTTTTGTGTCTCCCGTTCCTTTTCCAGCCTCGGCTGTGCAGTGGCAGGACCAGCCCGCTGTGCGACAATCACACAGCTTCTGGGTACATTTGCTTCCTCCGGATGTGTTTAGAACTCAGACGTAATGTGACCAAGGATATCAATTAATTAGCTGCTGTGTTAATCAGAATTAAGAGTTTATAATTTATAACTGGCAATATAATTAACAACCGGTAATTGGATCAGTCATGATTCACTTGCTTTAGATTCCAGTTTAAAGCTTTTGTCATGTGACATCTACAGGGTGACACGTTACAGCAGGTGCAATCTCAGCTGTCCAAATCCACGCCACATCCAGGGAAGGCCACTGGAGCAGGGTTAAACCCGACGGTCCCGACTGACAGCGGGGAAGATCCACAGGCGAGCTCCTCAGCCTCTGTGGCCCACTGCAGGCTGGTCTTTGTGAGGCTGATCTGTCTGTGAAGACCCAAGTGCCTCCCCGTGCAGGGCAGACAGGCACGGCACGGAACTCGGCCTCCGAGAGCCGCGGTTTGGGAGCTGCAGCAGACCAGGTCTCCCGGAGGCTGTGCGGGGGGACCTGCTCAGCGGCCGCACCTCCTCCCAGTCTCAGGGGCCCCCTGCCCCGGCTCTGGGGAAGCCGAAGTTCACAGACACCAACAAAACAGGAAGACCGTGAAGTGCAAGTGGGAGCACTCCTGGAACGTAACCACTGCTCAGAGTGAACGTTTCCGCTGCGCCATGTTTGTTCCTTAGCTCTCCAAAGCAAAAGGTGCCAGACTTGATAGAGTCACATTCGCTCGGGTGAGTTTCAGCAGCACCGCCTGTGAGCTACACTCGTGGTCTGTGAGCTACACTCGTGGTCCAGATGCCTGTCCACAGTGCACAGCTGGGCCAGGCCAGGTGCCGACTGGCTTCCTTGGCTGTGGCAGAGGCCAGCTGCCAGCAGGACACATTTGCAGCTGCAGAGTGTCCTGCAGTGATAAGTGGCAGCAAAACCAAAGACCAGAAGCTGTGTGTAGTGTGTGTGTGTGTGTGTGTGTGTGTGTGTGTGTGTGTGTGTGTGTGTGGACACACATATGCGCATGCACAAGGCTGTCCCTCTGTATCTTTGGCTCCTGGACCACCACAGGTACCAAATCTACAAATTCCCAAGTCTCTTGTATAAAATAGCACAGTATCCAGATCTGACCTATCCACAACCTCCTTTTGTCTGTTTTAAGATCATCTCTGATGGCTCACAAAGTGCAGAACAATTTCAGTACTATATGAATAGTTGTTATGCTCTGTTATTGAGAGAATAACACCAAAAGCTTTTTGTACGAGCCCAGCACAGATGCAGCCTTTTTTCATTATCTTCAATCCATGGTCAGTTCAGTCCATGGACATGGGAGGCTGACTCTAAGTGTAAAGATATATTATGCCACCTATTATACATGTTTGCACACACATATATAACTTATATGCACATACACATATCCAAACCCATTAAAAGGAAAAACAAAATCTGTAAGCTGTGAAGTCAACTGCACAGCAGTGGATACCAAGCTCTGTGGTTCTGCACAGCCTCCAAGGCAATGAGCAAACTACAGGAAATGTTACACCATTATCCTCATGTTAACAATAGTCTAAGCACTCTTACAGCATTATCTACCCACTATCTGCCCTCACATCTATGCATATTGTGCATATATACACACACACACGCATCACTTCTTTAAATGTTGCAAAACATTTGTAAGACAGATTAGCAGAGGATAGGCATGTACTAAAGAAATTCAGTTTTTCATGAGTTCACCCATTCAGTGTTTGATGACACACCATTTTGTTTACAAATGAACTGTCAGGCTTATAAAAAAAAAAAATATATATATATATCTCATGGATTCAGACCACAGGGTGCCCGAAATTGAACCCAGATACCCTCTCTGAGCCATCTTCTGTCCCACGTTATCCCTCCATGGCCTTCTTTTCCTGCCTCCTCGGCCCTCACCTGCCTGGCATCTTCACTGCCTCGCTCTGGGCCTTGGTCCCCAGTGTTCCTCGCTGCCCCTACCCCAGAGGTCTGCAGCTCAGGCTCTCAGCTGGGCCTCACTGCTGCTCAGGGAGTGGACAGTGGGGGGCGTGTCCTCTACCCAGCACAGGTGCCCTCCTGGTGTCCTCTTTCCTGCCCAGTGGCCCATACTACAGGAGGCGGTACTTTGCACCTGGCTGGGGATTTCTGAAGCTCATCTGTATTGTAACGTGAATCAGTGCTTCATTTCCTTTGATTTTCAAAGATTATCACATTGTACGGATGATTTACCAGTTAGTGAGCTCTTGGATCATCTCGACTTTGAGGATATTTCAAATATGCTGCTGGGAATGATCAAGTGTACGTGACCGACACTTCTGCTTTCCTTGGATGCGCAGCAAGGTGGAGAGCGGCTGGGTCAGCTGGGAAACAGAGCACTAAATTGCTAGATTGTCTCCACGCTGTACCTCTTTTATATTCACTCCAGCAATGAGCAAAATGTGCAGTTTCTCTCACCTCCCCATACCTGCTAATTCTATTATTTATCGATCTATGTATATATTGGGGTATTTATTACAGACACACCATGGATATGTGTGGTGTCTCCTTGGGATGTGAGTTTGGCATCACCCTAATAACTAATAATGCCACACTGCAAACTGACCACTTGTATAACTTTGCTGGGGGAAAGTCTATTAAGATTCTTCACCAATTTTTTAGAAGTTTCTTCTCATAGTTGAGTTATTTATAGAGCCTAATACACTTCTCTTGTCAATTATACACACTGAAAAGATCTTTCTCCTTATCTATGGGCTACTTTTGTAACATTTCAAAGAGTAGACATTTCACATTTTGTTACAGTCCAAATTATCCATGTTTCCTTTTATCATGTAGATTTTTAATGTAATAGCTGAAGACCTTTTATTGAGCCAAGACCAGGAAGATTTCCTCCTAGGTTATTGTTTTTTCCAGATGCTTTGCTATTTTAGGCCTTACATTTAGGTCCTCGACCCATTTGGAACTTGTTTCTGACTTGTGCTGACCATGTTACCCTAAATTTGCTTGTCAGAAAAGGGTGAGAGGACATCCACTTCATAAAGAGTTACACACCAGAGCGAGACGTTCTGCGAAATGAGCACAATGTGAAATTTGGAGCTTTTTCACTTTGTAAGACAATCACTTAAGATGCAGCCTACGGGGAAAATGGAAAAGAGTACTTTCCAAAGAGATGAAACCAAGTCAGGACGAGGCTGTGAGGAAAGAAGAGTCCCAGAGCAGCAGAGGCAGGTCACAGGTCAGTTCTGGGCACAGATGTCGAGCCCAGGGCTCATCCTCCACAAGGAGCTGCAGGAGATAGGAGATCACAGGGACCAGGGCCTGACTCAAAACAGAGACTGACCTGGGGTCTACCCTGACGGGAGAGAAGGAAGACACATTTTTGTGGGGTAGTAAGTTCAAGGCCAGCCTGAACAGTGTAGAAACCTGCTTCAAAATTAAAAAGCAAAGGGACGGGAGGAAGGTGAGTAGGAGAAAGCCCTGGCGAGAGGTGACGGGACGCACAGGATCTGACATCTTGGCTTTTGCTCTCATACTAATACAGATACTCAGCAGGACGTCCCACTGGCATGACCATCTTGGGTGCAGTCCCTGGCTCTGAGTGCAGTCCTGCCACGGAGCAGCCGCACCCCGTCACCATCTCACCAAAACTGGCCCCACTAAACACTCCCGGTCCCTGGAGACTGCCTGATGTCTCCCCATGGTCCACGACTCCACTAGGTGAGATCAGACAGCGTCTGCCCCTCTGAGTCTGGCTCGTCTTCCGAGCATGTTCCTCAGGCTTTGCCAGGACTGGAGCAGAGCTGAATCTCCTTCCTTTGTGAGGAAGAACATTACATCAAAGGATGTTCAGTTTTGCACACAGGTAGGGCAAGGCCACGGGAAGCAGTGTCTGTGACGTGGAAGAAGAGGCCTAAAGGCTTTAAAGTTAACATAGGTAGAGGCCGAGGGTGGAAACACATACCTATAAATCCAGCTACCTGGGAGGCTGAGGCAGGAGGCTTACAAATTCGGGACCAGCTTGGTTAACATACCAAGGTCCTGTCTCAAAAGTTTTTAAAGCACTAGGGATGTAGCTTGGTGGTAGAGTGCCCTGAGTCTGATCTACTGCACTGCACGAATCAGGCAGTCGATGAATAAGGACCAGCGGAGGTTATGACGCAGATAGCTGGGGGAGAACCTTCTGATCCCCAAGGAAGTGCACAGGAGAATCCATCAGTCAAAGATCCCGAGGAGAAGCAGTGCGAAGCAGCAGAGAAGCCAGAAGTGGGGACCACAAGCAGGAAGCTGATGTGGCAGAGAATGAGACGAGGCCATCAGAAAAGGAGCTATGGACTCAGCAAGCCAGGAAGTCACTGGAGACCTGGGTGAGAAGAGCATCTTCAGAGCCAGCAGGCAGGAAGCCAGGGGCACAATGGCGGTGGGGAAGGATAGGCTGCTGTAGACGTGGAGCCTCTCCAGAGGGAAGGAGCAGACGGAGGCTGGGAGGCCGAGCAGCACCGGGAGGGAGAGGGAAGTTTCCGTGTGTCAGCTGGAGGGGCACGAGTGTCTGAAGGAGGCATGGGGAAGGAACTCTGGGGCGCAGGAGGGGGCAGGGATGGAAGCATAATCAAAAAACTGCCAGCCGAGGAGCAGGGCTCCTGGAGGACGGAGGGTCAGCTGCTCCCTGCCGCTTGCAGAGCAGGAAGCCGGGCGCTGGCGGGACAAGAGACACGCCGGGGCTGAACACGCGTGTGTCCAAATCTGTATGCTGAAACCTCATTGCCAAGGACCTGTGGGGGGCTCCAGCTCCAGAAGGAGATCGTGCCCTCAGCAGGGCCCGCGGCAGCTGGCTCGGCCCCTCTGGCGCCTTCTCCCACAGCTCTATCTCTCCGCTCTTCCACCACTGAAGGACGCAGCAGCGAGCAGAGCGACTCTGAGTCGGCTGCCTCTCGGTGCCTGGATCTCGGATATTCCAGCAACTCAAACTCTGAGAAAAACATTTCTGTTATTTATAAATTACTCAGCCTGTGGTGATTTGTTATGGCTGTAGGAATGGACTAAAACAGACACGGATTGAGGTAGATTAAAGAGATGTGACAAATTATGGAGCAGTCACCATGGGGAAAGTGAGCCAGTGAGGAGAAAGGAAATCACACACACATACACACACGCAAGGATATGAAAACAATACTAAAATACATTAAAATATAGAAATAGGAGAGTATAGTTCTCTCTGGGAGGAGATGCCATGGAGTTTTTAATTTTACTATTTAATCGTGTTTTATAATTTCTGAATTTTTTACAAGGGGATATTTTATTAGTAAAATAAAAGCATCTGATTCTATGTTTAGAGATACTTGGGCACAAAACCAAGACAAAATGCTGAGCCGCTGCAAACCCGACAGAGACTGACACTGTCCCTCACCGTGGAGCCAGTCAGCAAGTCCGTGCTCTGCAGCTCCCTTCCGAGCCCAGCAAGAAGCAGCTGGGAATAAGCACGCCCGGGGCGGAGCCGGTCCCGAAGACGCTCAGCCCCCAGCCACAGCCCCGTCCAGGGCCCGCGCTGTTACCACACCAGCTCCCAGGAGCCGGGAATAGACTCGCTCAGGGGTCCACAGCAGGGGCAAGGCGGGGTCCAGGGGGTTCGCAGAAGGTTCCGCCTTCTCCCTGCAGCCACACACTCAGCTCCACCTAGACAAGAAGGCCCTGGGCTGGAGGGAGTGACACTGGGGTGGGGGGTCAGGAGCAGCAGCCCTCGGCTCGGCTCCGGAGACTCAGGGACCAAGCAAGAGGGCAAGGTGAGCACTGCCAGGGCCGCAGGAATCCTCAGTGCAAGGCTGGAGAGTGGGGCCCGGAGCTTCCCTTACTGGCTGTTCTTACAGCTCTAAATGAATGTATTTCAGGCCTAAAGAACTTTCAGTTTTCATAATATGTATCTTTTTCTACGGTTCTCTAAGATTGGTTATCACGCCCAGAGTTATTTCCTTCCTCTTCTCTTCCTTCCTCCCTCCTTCCCCCTCTCCCACCTTCCCTTTTTCTTCTCTCTCTCTCTCTCTCTCTCTCTGTACCAGGACACTTGTCTGTTAGGTAAGGGTGCTGCCTCAGAGCTACCTATTTAATTCTTTTAAGATAGTGTTTAGGTTCAGTTTTCAGATAATTATTTCTGTGTTGATTTGGCACTTTCTGACCTCCCACTGGCAAGTGGAATCTCTCTGGTCTTCTGTACCACAGGCAAAGATTCACACCAGGGTACTGCCCCTTTCACAGGGATGGGGTGACTCACCTGTGTCTGTGGTAGGGCAGAAGAAATGTGGGAATTTGGGGTCTCTGCTTCAGTGCCAGCTCAGGCTCCCAGACATGACCAGGAGCTGCACAGATGAGGGTCAAAGATGCCGCGCACCTGGCAGACCAACAGCAAAGTCTCCACCCAAGATCTCTTACTAGCATAGACCTAATGTTTGATTCTCTCCACTTGACTGTAGCGCCTTTTCCTTTGGAAGGAGTGTTCCATTGGCCAACCTAACGGTAAGACCAGCGGCACTAGGTTCACATCACTGTGTCGTGTCTGCCTCAGTCGTCAGTGTGTATTTCTTTTGGCCTCACTTCTACTCTTTCTAAGATATGTTCTTTCCTTTATTGCTTCTTACAATAGCCATGTCAGCTGGGTGCAGGGATCTGTGTACCTGGCCCAGTACCTGGCCCCAAAGCACTCAGGGCTGCTATCCTGTGACAAGTGACAGAGCTGCACTAGCTCAACATGACACCAAAGGCACAGACTCGATGTGCTTCACATGAGCACAAGCCTGGAAGCCTGGGCCGCCCAGCTCCAGGGCGTAGAGATCCTGTGCCTGCTGCCTTAAGTGCCTGGGAAGGGGATCTCCTTGGTGGACTGCGTTCCTGCTCCCCGCTTCCCCCTCCCGACATGCATCCCTTTTGTCATACGACTGTAGCGTCTCACCAGGCATGCGCGCCGGACAGTAAATGCTGGGCTTGGCAGTGAGTCTGAGGAGGTGGAACCCAGCTGGTGTTCAGGGGTCCCTGGATATGGACAGCTCTCACACACTCACTGAGTAGTTCTCAAGAAAGGGCAGTTATTCCGCAGAATAAATGCTCTACCTGCTCTTCCTTCTGCTCCCAAGTGAGACGACCCCTTGCTCATACACACGCTCCTGCCCTGGTGTGCCACACTGGCAGGCCACCCAGTCACAGACTGAGCCTCCCAGCGTGCGCTAACTAAGCCTCTTCTTCGTGAGTACCTCATGCCAGGTGTTTGGTTATGGCGACACAGGATGACTGAAGAACTACTTCAGAGTCACTGCCAAGGGGATCAGGGGCTAGGATGCACCAGGATTTAGGCCTGGTGAGGAGCTGTGGTCTTGCTCACTCATATTATCTCTCCCATACCTGGGATCTAAACCCACGGGCTCCTGCAGGCAGAGCAACCTCTCTAGCAGAGATACGTGCCCGCTCCTTCCTCTCCTTTGCATGACGGTACGATCTTAGTGATACATCCTATTTTCATGTTGTTAGGGCATATCACCCAGTAATTGATCTGCATGGTGCAGTATCCAAATGTAACTTGCCACAGTCTCTTGGTATCAATATCTTACCACCTGAGGTAAAGTTTAGAATGCTTACTTTCATGTAAGATGCTATATCTTCCCACTTCTAAAATGCACTTTTTTCAAATATTTCCTCTGTTTGCATTGAATACCATGTCAAGTAACGCTACAATTTTTTGCTAGGACTATCCAGTGTGACTTAAGATACCAGTGACAAGCCAGTCCTATTATAGTTTTAACCTATCCTAACAGGTTTTTTCTTCTCAATCTCCAAGACTATTGTTATCGTTTCCTTTTATTCAGACAACATCTTCTAATCATACAGGAAGAAGTTTGCTAACAAGAAATTCTCTTAGTTTTGCATGATCTGGGAAGCATTTTTCTCTCCTTCATTTATGAAAGATACATTCATTTGGTGTAGAATTCCCAGGCGATAGGTCCCTCCCTCCAGTGACTGTGCTAGTTGTTACTGGTCTAGATGGTTCGATCCAAGAAAATTACTAACTGGAAACTCTCCCATAAGTGGGATGTCATATCAGTTTCCTAAATTCATTCGTTTCTAGTTTTCAGACCTAGAACTACTATTATAAATATGAAGCAACTAGTATAAATTTCCTTGGAAAAACTAGCCTCTTTGGGGTTGGTACAGATGCTAGAATCTGTATGTCTGTACCTTTTGCTCCCATGGACACCCAGATACGTGTCTGTTTCACTCACATCCACACGGTTTGGATGTTAGCAGCCTCGTCACAGCCGCGCCGCTCTTTAAGACGCTGCTCGTTTTTTCCACGGTGTATTTGCTCTTTGTTGCTCAGACTGGGTCAAATCTGTTGAATTGTCCTCAAGTTCACTGATTCTATTTTCATCACCCCCACTCTACTATTGAGTCCATCCGGCAAGTACTTTTTTAATTTCAGTTATTATATTTTGCAGTTCTATAATTTCCTTTTAAAAACCTTTTTGTTTCTCTGATTAGATTTTCTATTTTCTCATTTGTTTCAAGAATGTCTGTAATTGTGCATTGAAGAACTTTTACAGCAGCTGCTTGAAAGTCCCTGTCCAGTAATTCCACCACCCAATTCAGCTCAGTGCTGGTATCTGCTGAGTGTCTTTTCTCATTCAAATCATAGCCATTCTTGCTCTCCGTATAGGAGAGAATTTCCGTTACATACTGCACAAGCAGGGTACTTTCTTACAGGACTCTGGGTCCTGTCGCTCCTCTTCAGAAAGCAGGCCCGTGGTGACGTGTAACTGAGAGTCCAGGTAGGTGTGAATGTTCACGCGGCACTGCACACACCACCCGGGAGAAGTGGGCTGTCAAGTCATTTTGCCTCACTGGAAGTGCAGGGAGTGGAGTGCAGCTGCCTTCGTGGCCCCACTGAAAACCGGGGACAGGCGCATGGACATCCCTCGTGCCGCTGGGTATCCAGTGCCAGTGCTGCTGGTTCCAAAGTCATCAGGAAGTCTGATTTCTGTTTCCACAACAGAAAATCACAGACTAGGTAACTTATAAAGAAAAATATTTATCCATGATCTCTGCCAGCTGGCATCTGCTGAATCTAGGGGTGGCATCTAGTAAGTCCAGTGCTGGCATCTGGTAAGTCCAGTGCTGGCATCTAGTGAGTCCAGTGCTGGCATCTGGTGAGTCCATTGCTGGCATCTGGTGAGTCCAGTGCTGGCATCTGGTGAGTCCAGTGCTGGCATCTGGTAAGTCCAGTGCTGGCATCTGGTAAGTCCAGTGCTGGCATCTGGTAAGTCCAGTGCTGGCATCTGGTGAGTCCAGTGCTGGAATCTGGTAAGTCCAGTGCTCGCATCTGCTAAGGCCTTTTCAAAACATTTAAATTGAACTCTTCATTGGCACATTTTATATACACATCACGATCACACTCCACATTGGGAATTTGTACCAGTATATGACATGAGTTAGTTCTCATTTCACCCATTTCCCTACCCACCCTACAACCTCCAACCCCTATAATTTATGCTTTCTCTCTTTATTTAAGACCATATTTTCTCCTTCCCCCCGTTGCTTTCCTCCACCCCTCTCCCTTTGAATATTTCCTACTTCACAAGACCTATCATACATTCCAGAGCTCGTCTACACCTTGTTCCGTCATCCCATGAGGAAGGTAAGAGGGCCTGTATCGGGCACAGCAAGACCACACTCGATTTCAGTGCGAACCCGCTGTCCTCAGAACCGCAGTGCTAACAGCTGTGGCGGGGCGCCTCCTCGGGCCCGACTCTCGGTGCTGCTACCTTAGGGTTAGGTGTCAACTCCGGGACAGCGCAGCGCACCGTGGCCATGAGTGTAGCTTTGCTGCTATTCTGGGTGGACCCAGTATCATGGTGGGTCGTACAGACGAGGTGATGGGAGACGAGGGGAAGCAAAGCAGCCACAGCCTTTCACTGCTGCAGACGCTCAGGCAACCCTGCTTCCCCTCAAACCCTTTCAGGGTTTCTGGTATGTCCCACCGGGGACATGCGGTGACAAGGGAACAGCTCCTGGGAGAGCAGTGCTGCCCCGGCTTAGCCAAGACGTAGTCCCGAAATAACTCAGTGTGCCGACCATTAACTCTAGGACTAGTCCATCCCAAGCCAACTTTAGCTGATTTTTTTCTTTACTCTGGTTCACATTTTAAGGTAGGGGTGTGTGTGTGTGTGTGTGTGTGTAGTGTGTGTGTGGTATATTCTAATTAAATTCCAGGAAGTATAAATTCTACCTTGCTGGGTGCTCGGCATTTTTGCTTTCCTGTAAATATTCTGGAGCTTTGTTCTGGGATGCAGATTAGTTATTTAGAAACACACCGTTGTTTTGGATCTTGCTTTTAAGATTTATTAGATACTGTCAGGTAAAAATAAATTCTAAAGAAAGATTTATGAGGTGCAACCATGGCAGAGCTGAGTCTACAGCTAATTACCCCATGAGTGAAATAAACCCCTTCTTTGCTGAGCAATGCTGCTCCCTACGCGTCACGACTTGTCCCACAGTTTTCTGCCGTCCGGCTCACAGGACAGGCAGCTCCCAGAGCTGTGGGAGCGGGAGCGGCAGCCTCTCGGCAGCTGTCCTCTCCCTGACCGTGGTCTCCAACGCTGTGCGCAGGCACTGACCCGCATATTCTGCCACGTCACTGAGGAGGCCCCTCAGCAGCCGCCACGTTCTCTGAGCAGTGCTCTCCATTCCAGCCTGTTGTCCTGGGACGCAGCTGTCCTTGGGACCGCTGTGAGTCCCCTCTGCCCTCTGACCTGGACAGACCGGCCAGTGCTGCCTGGGATCCCCACTCTGCACTACACCCTCAAGTCCCTCTTAAGCCTGCAAGCTGGGCACCTGACCACTCAGCACTACAACCTTTCTGTTGTTCTTTGACATCCAGTGTCTTTTGTACTATTGTTCCACATACTTTTAATTTTGCTCTTTGAGTTTCAAAGACATGCAACAGAATTGGCTGCAAACACTGTTCTACTTTGTTCTCATGAGTTCGACTAAAACACACTGAACAGAGTCAAATTAAAGTTCTACTTCCACGCCGAGTGAGAAGAACAAAGTGAACAGCTGTGATGTAGACACAGCCTGACAGTCCCTCCAGACAGAACAGGCCACACCTCCCTCAGCAGATCGTGCTCCCCTATCAGTCAAAGTCCACAACAGACTCCCTATGGCTCAGCTTAGCAGTGCAACAGTGGGCTACGGGGCTCTCTAGGTGGTGTCGGGAGCGGAGAGCAACTCTGTTGCCTTAGCTTCCTCATGGAGCCCTGTGTGTTTGAATGGAAATGTCTGGGCCTTTACTTTCTCTGGTGCATGTCTCCATCTCTCTTGTAAACACAAGAGCGCTGCTTCACAAAAAAATCTCCACACAGGCCACTGCGCTACTCATCACCAATGTCATTGGTCATTTATTTACATGTTGACAGATACCATCTTTTTTTTTTTGAGACAGGGTCTCACTTTCATAGTTCAGGCTGACCCTGAGCTCAGCCTTGAACTACAGCAATCCTCCTGCCTCTGCCTCCTCAGTGCTGGGATTACAGGTGTGAGCCACCATGCCCAGCACCGTGGTATGTGGTACTGATTGCTGCTGGGTGTGAGTCTCCATGCCTGGGATCATTGTATGTGGTTACCAGGGATGGAATCTGGGTCCTTGTACTTGCAAAGCGGCGCTGGAACCACTGAGCTAAATCTCTGGCCCAACAGATACTATCTTGCCACCTTGTCCACCACACCTGATTACTAAGCTCAGCTACCAGTACTGTCATGAGTTCTTAAAAGCAAATTTCCTAAGTAGAATTATTCTGTAGTTCTAGAACTTGCTTAGTATGCTTTCTGGGAAAGTACAGCAACACTCATGAATTGAGGCTTTGAAGGTGTAGAATATTTTCTCTGAAGGCATCCTTGAATAAGTCTGTGTTGAGAGTTACTAAAATCCACCCCTGGGCTCCGACATAGGAGATAGTCTTAAATGCCTGCAGTACTCAAGACAGGCTGTGATCAGTGCTCTTCTGTAAGGGCAGCGACTCACTGTTCTCATGCGAGGAGCTTTGAAAGGAAGAAGGCTGATGGGCCGTGGGATGCTCGGAGTGCTCCAGCCAGGAGACAGAAATCACACTGGGTTCTGAAGCAAATGGCTCTTCCAACACCAAGTGGCCGTTGTTGGAGGGAGCATAAAATGACCCAGGCAGAAAAGGGTCGCAGCTGTCAGAGGAGGAGGTGCTGCTGGGACAGCCACTGGGGACCTGCGGGGGCGGGGTGTAGCCTGCACTGGGGAGGACATCCAGCACCCTGACAGTCAGCAGGCGAAGACTAGAGGGAAATGCCAAGCACAGGGAGGTGGCAAGCCCTCCACTTTCACATGTAGTACAACAGTAAGCACAAACAGAAGGAGCGGCCTGCTGCCCAGGAGCAGTGAAGGCCGGCACGCCTTTCTTCCCTGCGCCGGCCTCGCCTTCTCCTCGTCTTCTCTGTGTAGCTTTATGGCTCCTTTCTTCTTCTACTTACATACACCCAAGTCATTCCATCCGAGGGAGCCCCGCGTCTCCCTGGGCAAGGCTCAGCCATGCCGCCACTTGCCTGCCGGCAGCAGGTGTGGCCCGCGCAGGACCGAGGGACTTGCGTGGGCCGGGGAGCTGCACGGGCAGCCTGGGCTCAGGCAGTGGCTGACCGAGGTTGCTCACCTGCCTTGGTGACGCACGTTCAGAAGGGGTTGGGAAAATGTCACTGTTATGAGTTGTGTCTTACATAGTATATGTGGAAGCAACACGTGTCTGTATTTGGATCAGAAATTACCACAGCCAACTTTATTATAGGCAGCTGAGGAGAACATAGACTGTTTTTCTCACATGTGATCTATCACAGAAAGTATGTGTACTTGAGTGCGTGGACACTCACCATGTGCCAAGAGCAGCATATATGAAATAGTTCATGTGCGTATATGTAATATACAACAAAGGAACAGGAAAGAAAGAAATGCTTAATATTCTCATTTAACTATCTTAGTGAATAGTAAAACGTTCTATTTTATGAATGTTATTTCCAAAACCTGACATGTTTTATAACTGCACGCAATTTTCATAGGGCTTTATGGCCACCTACGGCACCATAGGCCTTGGAGTAAGGACCGCATTGCTGCTCCCCAACTGAACCCCCTGCAGCAGGACCCCACCATTGGCCTAGAGCCTCAGGAACACAAGCACGGGTGTCCCGTGGGAGGGTGCTGACAAGGCAGAGTGGGTGCCCCCGGAGGGATTCCCTCGTGGCTCAGGGGGCCGGCCACGGCAGCAAAGCCGCGGGTCACTCGGGCCTACTGTCAGCGTTCTGGGATCTTCCTCATCGTGCATTCTCTTTGGGCTCAGTGGCCAGGCAAGTCCCTGCAGTCTCATACTGACCACACTCACATGCATGATTCCGCTGCCATTTGGGAAACTTCACAGCCCATAATAAAGTACAGTTTACGATCGTGTCTATGAAGACTAGATAGAGGTATATGCCTATAGCTGCATATAGAGAACATGCATTAGAACATAACTGTTTACTCCTATTCTTTAAAAGCAAACGCTCCTCTCTTAGTTATATATTATAGAATCATCTTTGCTTTTCCCAGGATCTGAGGGAATCCGTCCAAACGCCTGACAGTGAGCTGCTTACCCAACCCGTTCTCTCCCCATTCCTTTGTCCAGGCTCCCAGCTCCCGGAGCTGCCCGACAGCTGAGCTCTGGGGGCTCCAGCGCATGCACTGGCACGCACAGCTTTCCTGCTTTCCTATTTGCTGCTGTTCTTGTGCTGAGATCAGACCTAGGCCCCACAGGTGAGTGAGTTCTTGCCACCGAGCTATATTCCCCATACCGACCGTGCTTGGGGCTGCACCCAGAAACGCAGTTGTAAATAACCCTCCCAGGAGCTGCCACTGTCCCTTGACAAAACAGCCTGTGCATTCCCTGGGGACCTGCCGGGAGGGAGCCGGCTCCTGCCGCCCCCCCCATCCCCGCCCAGTCGTGTCTGGCCGCATCCTGTCAGGGCTGCCTAGGTAGGGACCCCTTCTCTGAGCTCTGAGCACCGTGGAGCACACGCCTGTCAGTCGGAGCTGCACACACAGCAGGCGCAGTGGGACCCTCCTCCTTCTCCCAGGGCCCGTGAGGCCCAAGGACGCGAGCTGGATCCGAGGAAGACGAAGTCGATCAACGGCAGAGGAAGCGATGTTATTTGGATGGAACCGCTGGAGAAAGACCCTCTGGAAGGCAACAGTTAGCTCGGAGAATGGAGGGATGCCGGCCTCAGGTCGGAGCTCGAGAGGAGTCTCCGAGGCCGAGGGGAGGAGGGACGGTGCCCGGCAGGAGCCCAGCCAGGGTGCCTGTTTGTGTGCAGGGAGGAGCCGGCAGCGGACGGAGGCACAGCAGCCCAGGGCAGGACCATGTGTGCCGCGAGGCCTTGCCCGCGCTGGGCTTCATCTGAAGGACAGAGGCACCCTGCACAGAGCCTAAGGCCAGGGTCTGAGGAGGGCTGGAGGGTGGGGTGGAGGCCCCAAGGCGCGAGCGGGACCTCAAGATGGGATTTCCCCCGAGAAGGAGCAGGGAGAAGAAACAAGGCCCACGCAGAGCCGGGCTGGCCCCTTCCGCACTGCTGCGTCTTTCCTGAGGCTTCCACATGCTGCCCAGGGCGGTTCCCCGATCCGGACACAGGGATTCCACGGATCTTTCAGACGCCGTGTAACAACCTCGGACTCATGAGCCATCATTTGCTATAGTTTCAACACCTTGTTTCCCAAAAATCTTATGTGGAAATTTAACCGCCATTGTAACAGCATCAAGACATGGGACCACTGAGAGGTGAGCAGGCTCAACCCTGACGACTGTGAGCTCACTGCTGAGAGGCCAGGACCCCTTCTACGGTGATGATGAAGAAAGTGAAAAAGCAAATTATTATAGCATTTAAAATCTACATTTTCCATAGCATCGGACACAACTGCTCTTCAATACACTGACGCGTCTTTCCCGAACACTGGCTTCTAGAGGAGGCTAAGACACAAGAGAGAAGCCAGCGGCATAACGAACAGTGGTATTTCACATCCACTTTGATTTTGTAGGTGGGGACCTGGGGCCAGGGACCACCCGCTCAGCGCAGCCTGCACTACCAAGGACGCCCCTCTGGGGCAGGCAGGGTGGACCCGAACCGGCGGCGGCTGCCTGCCCCAGGCAGATCCATTCACAACTCCACACCCAGCAAGCAACTTGGAATTCTCAGTGGAGGCCCAGAGGGTTCAGACAGCCGAGCAGACTCTGAGAAATCACATCCGAGTGTGAACACTTTTGCTCGCTTCTCACATGCTGTCCCTGGGGCCACTTTGTGATCCATTTCGATGCCGTGTCATTTTGATCTTAGCGGAGCCTTATCCTGCACATTTCTGGCAGGTGTTGTTCTGCTCCTTCTGCGGGGTCTGCCCCCAGTGAGTCCATCCACCTGCACAGGTAAGGGTAACCTCACCTTGCAAGCCCCACCCTCCTCGGGGCTCAAATTCTCTGCCACTCCCAGTAGGTCTTCCCTTCCCAACTCCCTACCTCTGAGAATCTTCCAGAATCATATCTGGAATCTTAGTTTGCATTTCAACACGGGACAGATCTTACACCACAAAGAAGTGCCCTTCAGAGGAGTGCAGAGTCAAGTTATTACCCTGCGAGGGTGATGGACTGAACTCACAGAGGAAAGTCAGACCACCTGGAGGTGACTTTGATTTTCAGAACTTTATAGAGCAAGCTGCAGCCAAGATACGAAGCCCTACAGCCCTGAGATACGAACAGGGATGGAGACCATCAACTACTCGACAGGGAACTGCACCTGATTACTCTCCAACCTGAGAGCCACTGAGTATCTTTCCCATCATCGGTGCATTTAATTAAAATGTCTACAGCAAATGAGACCCTACATTCTGCCTTATGTTACTAATATTTGTAGAATGCTGATGTAAGCCTGGATGTTAGGGAAACAGAAGCAAATTTTCAAAGAAGCCCTGTTTTCAGAAGCCAATGGGGATGTTCCCTGCAGGCCAGCATCCCTGTAGTCTTCTGCCTTCAGCTACTTGGTGATAAAAATCTTGCACCTGTGAGAAGCACAGCAGCTTTTAAGGCAGAACTGAAGAGCATGGAGGTTCCCGAAGGAGAGAGGTGTATCAGGTCTGCGGCTGGTGATGTTTCTGCATTCTTGGGGGAGGATCTCAGGTATGTTCCAGGGTCACCATTAGCAGGCCGCTGGAGTGCAGTGCATGGATATGAAACCCTGCTGTTTCCTTGAGGATGGAAACCCGAAGAATTTGTGAAGCTATAGTTAGCAGGACAAACATGGCTCAACTTACAGGTGCAAAGCCTGGGCCAGATGCTCAGGCTTACTGTAACTTTGACACTTTGGAGTTTTGGACTGAGATTCTTGGAAGGGGGTAAAGACACTCACTTTGGATAACTCTGACCCTGTCCCAAAGCTGCAGTTTCACTGAATGTAGAATTTTAAAACTGATTTTCCATGTGTCTTACTACCTATCTTTATTTCCTCCATCCAACCTCACTCAGAGGTGCTGAGAGAAGTGAAGGTTAGGAGGTTGTGAGGGAAAACGTTTTTATGCATGGCTGCTTACTTTACCAGAAACAAACGAGAGGAGCAATAGAACCAAAATAAAGTGATCAAAATTTTAACTGTGTGATACAGTGCCAATGAGGGAGAGCTACAACACCAGAAATACAGAAATTTTTAGTAACGAATACAACTGAAACACATATCGATGGTGTGTGTCTTTCTTGGAAACAGTCAACAGGAAGTTAAATATGCTCTGAACTTTAAAACTCTTACTCCTCACTGGCCCATGGGTTCAAAAACCAGAGCTGGGAGCTGTGTCATTGCCTGCAGCACCAAGTGCGACCCTTAATGGAAGGGTACGTGGGTATGCTTCGCTCGTGACGGTGCATCGCTCACTGGCACCGATTTCTTCTGGACCAAGGATGCAGACCACTATGGAGAAAGAAGACGCAGGGGAGAACTGAGGTTGAGTCTCCCTTTTCCTGTCTTTAAAATCAGGATAAGTTGGGCTGCAGCTCACTGGTAGAGAGCACTTGCCTAGTGTGGTCAATGGCCTGGATTCGATCCCCACCATCACCTAATTAATTAGTTAATTAAATCAGAGTATGAAAAGTACCAAACTTAGTGGGCTGTTTTGAAATACTAAATAAAAGTGTGATTAGGTGGAAGCTGAGTATGCTCCCCAGAGCTTCCTGTGTTGAAATTAACCCCATTAAATGTTATAATTGGATGACAGTTTAGAGGCACAGCTCGAGGAAGTGACTATGATTAGAGACATCCAGCGGAACCCCATGCGTGACCCTGGCTGCTCAGGAGAAAAGCGAGAGGACCAGACACCTAGACACACGGGTGCTTCGTTCTCTTGCCACACAGCTCTCTGTCTGCCACAAGGCTCTGGCAGCAAGACCGTCAGCTGATACAGACTCTTCATTCACTTTATAAAGTGGCCCGCTTCTGGCATTTCATTATAGTAACAGAGCGGACTAAGATAGCAGGCAAGCCCTTGCTATATCAATAAATGTTGGTCACTGGCCTTTAAAAAACACACAAAGAGTCAAGAAGGAACAAATGCAGTATGCAAATATTTAGCAAGTGCTACTTTTCAGGCTTGTCTTAGTTACTTTTGTCTCATTGCTGAGATCAAACATCCAACACTCACAAATCAAGAGAGGAAAGGTTTATTGGCTCATAGTTTGTAGACGTTTCAGTCCATAATCAGCTAGCTCCAAGGCAGGGTGAATGGCAGGTAATCCCTGCAGAGGAGAAATAGTGCATATAGGAAGAAGAGAGGAAATGCAACAAGGGACTCACATAGCTCTTTCTATCCCTTAAATGCTATCCAGGCTACTTAGTGCCAGTAGCTCTCACAACATTAATCCTAGTGACCTTGATACCAGCATGTATTCTATCAATGCCAACGTCACACACCGAGATCCGGTCACTCCTGAACAACCTAACCTAGGACTGCATGAGGCTTTGGGGGGTGTTAGGCACAAGCCATGACAAGGCCCTTGGAAAACTTTAAATCACCTTGAAAAAGTTCCTAAAAGACTGTGACTATAATATGGTGTTAGTAAGGTTAAACTGTCCAGTCCTTAAAACACATAAACATGAAGGAAATCAGGTAATGAGGTCGCAAGGTCTCCACAGCCCTTTCATGGTCTACAAAAAGGTGCCCTAAATACACAAGATAATGAAGACTTCAAAATCTTAGGTTTATGATAAATCAAGAGACTCTAAAAATGAATTTAATTTTAACTTGTGTGTTACTTTATATAAATGTGTCCCTTGTTCTGAGTATTTATGCTTTATTGCAGAAAGTTTAGAAAATATAGAGGACAACCCCCCCCATCCTGTGACAGAGACTTTGGCAAATGGCTTCAGATCTTTATGGTATAACCTAACACACCAAGGGCTGTGTTTGTTTGCTGAATCGTGTACTGTCTTTCATTTCATGTCTAACTAAATTTTGAATATTTCCCACATTCAGAAATGTTTGAAGATCTTCTATCATGTATTACCCTACCATTACGGGAAAGTACCGTCATGCATTATTCGCACACCGCCCTTCTGGCTGCCGTAGGTGCCGCAGTGATGGACGCCCTTCCAGACACACTGGAGGTGCGTGCCGCTCATAGCTAGGCCCCTGCGCTCTGTGCCCCTGTGCTTGTTCCCTGACTTCACCACTTAGGCACCTGCACTTTCAGTGTGCTCGCTAGACTGCAAAGAACATGTGCCATTATATTCATTTACTTTTATTTTTAAATTATCAACTACAGTTACGTTCCACTACTCTGTTTCCTCTTCTGTGAGTAGAGGAAATGTTCCTGCTACCTGGATGTCTTTTGAGATTTATGGTTACTCTTATCACTTCACAGTTATTGATATGACATCCCAGTTATATTCTTACACTCTTCTTTTTTTTCTTACGCGGTACTGTGCTGAAGCCTCTCACATATTTCGGCAAGATGGGTTTTCACTTTTCCTGCCATTCCTCGTCTCTGCAACTTCTTGACCTGGGCGTCATAATAGCAGTGAGACGCAGGACCTGCTCCAGCTCAGGGAGACCACGCACAGGGCACTACCTCAAGCATCACTCGTAACTCACTTGCATGGGCCTCAGTGTCCCCATGTTTCAGCTGAGGAAGCTTCTCTCACCTTTCCCCACATAGCTCCAGAAGTAAAACTGTGCACTGTGCACAAGAAGCCAGACTCAGTTTATGCCTCCTAAACTTCATGAATGACAGGTATTCTCACTGAGAATTAAATGATACTTCTATTAAGATGTCTTCTTTAAACATTTGAAGCATGATTAACTTCTGATTTTCCCTGAATATTGTAGAGCACAAGATTTCAAAAGCCGGTTTTTGCCTGGGCTTTGAAATCCTTCTTGATCTGGGTCCCAGAGAGTGATAAACAAAATCCCCGTAACAGCGCACCCACCTGACGGCTCCGGGGTGTCTCTAAGTAGAGAACAAACCCCACGCTCCTTCCCATGAGAGAAGACGCAGCACAGTGCTCTGCATGAGGGCAGTCGCTGGTGCACTCTCCAGCTGCCCCACCAGGCTTCTGGAGCACAGTGACCTGTCACAGAGTGCGGCTTGCCGTGGGCAGGGCGCTCGAGGGCGGCAGCCTGGACTGCAGCCGCGGCTGGGCCAAGGCAGTGCACAGCGTGCCAGTGCTGCGTTTAACCAAGCACGCTTCCCTTGAGTTGCTAGGGTCTAATGGTGATCGCCCTCTGCTCACGGATGCTCTGAGGATGACAGACAGCAGGTGACCCATGGCTTGATCCTCTGCCTGGAGTCCCACTAGTCAAATGAATGTGACTGTAATGTGTATATGAAATGCACTAATAAATTCAATTGAAAAAATGCATTCAAAGTGATTTCAACAGTGAAGCAGCAAGGCTTCTGTCACCTCCCTAGTGCAATGGTGGAGACCAAACAGGGACAAAGGTACAGATTGAGGTTTGGTGACAAGCTAAGAAGCAGGAATCCCCAAGCGAGAATAAAGTCCCAGAAAATAAACAGAGCAGCTGAAGATCAGAAAATGGAACGTTAATCAGACATGGTATGTCTCGGACAGCCTGTGAAGAATCGTACTATAGGTGGACAGCCTTAGTAAACTGTCACAGTAAACAGACAAGGGGTGGGCACAGCACCCCAGCTCCGAGGTCCGAATCTAACCACGGGGAGTAACACATGTGAGCTTGCACAACGAGTGTACACCTGTCGGATCATGAAACTCACATGTGTGAGGCTGCCATGCCGCCCTCCCAGGCTCACACCCGGGACTGATGTGAGGACTCGCTGTACTCACAGAGGGGGTCACCCTACAACAGGCTACCCTGACCCCAAATGTTCCCAGAACTGCTGTGCTGCCAAGTGAAAGGGAGCACCTACCCAAGAACAAACCGGCCAGACTGCTCCCACCAGCAGCGCCCTTGCAGCACCTGGAGTTCACTTTCCCTCCCACTCGCCCCCATGAGTGCAGAGCCTCTGCCTACTCTACTGTGCCACACAGACCCACATTTTTTTGAGAACTAGAACCGGGTTTTGGGCTTCAAGCCACACACATTTTTCAATCTATTTAAGCATCATTTTCAGTGGGAAAGATGAAGTCACTAATTATTTGACTCCAGGAGCACATCTTCCAAATATGTCCACCTGGGCATTTGAAACAGTGAAAGGCATGGACAGAAAGTTGGGAGAGGAGAAGAAATACATTGCATTTGTCACCAGGCTATCCGTCAGCATGCCCGGGGGTGCTTGCCACCCTCCACTGCGGGCAGCAGCTCGTGCTGGGCACCCATAGCTCACAGAGCGCGCTGACAAAGCACCTTGTTGCATGGTAAAGAAAAATGACAAAATGTCTCTACAGCAGATGCTCAGAGGAGAGTGGCCCTCAGACCGCAGTGTAGGTGAGAACAAGACGTTCAGACTCTTCCAAAACCTGGCTGATCAGGAGGGTGATGCCTGTTTCCAGAGCAACCGGATGTGTGTAACCAAGGCTTCTGCTGTGTGTGGTTAAAGCGCCACATCTCAGATGGTCAGGGACTGTGAAACCCCAAATCAATTTCCTCGCTTCTGTCAGAACTTCTATATAGAGTAAATATATCCGAGTAATAGTTGCCTAATTTAGAACAAAAATCAACTGGCAGCAGCCCCAAACGCTTTGACAGTAAAGACTATTTCTGGAATCTGGCACAAGTCCAGGCCTGTTTATCATACAGAGAACAACACCAGGCAGAGGATCGAATCCGTGGGGTATGTGGGGACAGGCAGGATGTCGGTAACTTGGGTTCTGTTCTAGTTTTGCCTCTTCCTCACAGCCTGAGCTCCCTAAAGCACAAAGAGAACAGAGCCTGCTAGAGCTGCTACACTCTGTGACAGTGCTACAAGCAAATGCTGGCGTGACTGTGTTGTTACATGGCAAAATCAGTCAGTCAATGGCTTGAAGGAATATTACCTCAGGGACAGTGCAGGGGAAGTGGGGACACTGAATCCTTTAAGATGAACACAGAGGAGACTGACCTATTCTAATCACCAGCTGAAATCTGTAACATCACCAGGAAAAAACAACAGCACACGAGGCCCATGCAACCACAAAGCACATGCACACCACACCTCCACATGTGTGCACACACGGAAGAACACGCAGACACACACTACCCACTGCCTCTCTGTGAGTAGTGTTAAACTCTTCAAAGTGAGGCATGTAGTGAAAGTAGGGTTCTGTGCCCCCACGTGATGCTAAAGCCTCGTGTCTACAAGGGTCTTATCAGTCAGCAAAGACGTGAGCAGCACTTCATTCTGGGCCACACACACTGCCAGGCACTGGCAACATAGAGGTGCACCTCTGCGCGCTTAGTGAGGCGCAGCAGGAGACAGGAAGGGAGGAGGGACACAAGAGCTGTTAGGCCCTGGGGGTGTGACACAGAGGAGTGAGAGGGCAGACAGGGCTGCTCAGGAGGAGCTGGCCTGCAGTGAGTGCTCAGGAAGGCACGCGTCAGACGGAGCAGCGTGAGGGGCATGGCAAGGGTCAGGAAGTCAGAGTGGGAGTCTGGACCTGCAGGACCTAGGTAAGTGCATGCTCCCATTTCTGGATCAACACAGCAAGAGGGAGTGTCCTGGACTACTTCGGGGCTGGCTCCTGTGCTTATTCTAACCCACGTGCATCCCCAAGTGCCTGATTCAGACAAAAAATGTTCGCATTCTATAACAGACATTGAGTACTCAAGTAAATGCATCCAAAACAATCAAACTGGTAAACACAAATTTCCCAATAGCATTTCTTTTGCAAAAAGTCTGACTTGTGTCATGACCTTCCCCACTTGGTCCCCTCCAAGAACTGTGAAACCAACAATGCAACTCACTGGCCCAGGTCTGAGCGCCAACATGGTTAAACAAAAACAAAATATTGAGACACAGCCCATTGGGATGGGCAAAGATTTAGTTCTTATGAAGTACATAAAAAGCAACATGTATTTACCTGAAATACATCACCCATTTGGCCTTTAGCCTATACACAGCTCAACACAGAAAGTGAACACTTGTTACTGTAGTGAAACCTCACACTGAAGTCTGCAAAGGTATCATCATGTGAAAGTCAGTTCTATGAGACTGTGTGCCAGATCCAAGTGGCAAACTTTCTGTTGGGCACAGGATTCTGAGCTGATGGGGATATTCCACCACAGTGCCTTCCACGGAGAGCAGCACCAGCCACAGGTCTGTGCCAAGGGTTATGCTGTCCTGGCATCATTTCCACAGCTGTTTCACCATCGTCAAGAGACAAATGGCCCTATTTTTAGCTTCTGGTCCTTTGAGTAAAATCTCCGGCAATTAGGCCTAATGACTGTGCAGCCTCTTACCATGGCTCCTTTCTGGACGAACAGTCTGCTCTCTGAAGACAAGTGCCTTTGGCGTCACAAGAGAATGGCCTCTGCTTCTAAGTAACAGGACAGATGTGTCTATCTGGGACAGTGTCATCACAACTAAAGACCAGTCCACAAAGAGAGACACGTTCAAGTGAAGTTCACGTTCATGAAAACTCCTTGGGAAGCTCAGACACACCCTACAGGGCAACTCTGTTCACCTGGCGGCTCTAAAGCGATTCTGAAATAATTGCAGATCTCCAGAAGTTTGCAAAAGAGAAAACACAGTGCAGAAAGAACTCAGCGTACTCCTTCCAACTTCTCACAAAATGGCCCTGACACAACGCACAGACCTTCTTGCACCTTTGCCAGCTTTGTACGCAATCAGGATGTGTTTGTACGTGTATGTGCGTGTGCGCGTGCATGTGTAGCCATGTGCAGTCTTATTCCGTGCGGAGATCTGTGTGGCTGTCACTGTGCATGGCCAGGTCCCCCTGGTGACCCCAGTAAGCCTTCAGCAGCCTCCAGCTCCACCTCTGGAAGACATTCATGTGCTCTATATGTTTTTAATTTTTCCATTCTTAAGAACCAGGTATGATTTTCTCTCTGTAGTCCTACACATTGCTGGAGTCTGATGTGGAAATCTTCACCTGGAACTACGCGCTCACCCACTTCTCCCTCTGTTCTCAGTACTTCATCGTCATGTGCTAAGTACATGCTTTTCCAAGCGTGCATGTTTCTTATTGTTGTCTCTTTGTCTGTGATCTCTTTGTTGTCATGTACTCTTCTCTCTTTGCTTTTTAATCTGCTTAATCTAACATAAATACAGTCCCACCTCCCCCTTTCTTACATTAATTCTTCCAAGACACATCTTTTCCACATCTTACTTCTAGCCTGCCTATGTTGTTCTATTAAAGTGAATTTCATTCTACTGTGCATTTACACTTACTGGGTAAGAGCTCTACTCCTGAGCTACAACCCCGACCCGAGACAGAGGCCCCCAGGCTGCCCAGACCAGCCTCAGACCACCTTCTCTCTGCTTCAGTCTTCCCACGAGGCAAGCGTCTTGGAAATTATACACTGCGTTTGCACCCTGTTTCTTATCTACTCTGACAATCCTTGCCCTTCAGATTTTTATATCTAAGTAAATCTTGTTAAAATTTTTTATTTTACTGTAACAGAAGTAAATATTAAAAAAGAAAACACAAACTCTCTCTTCTATGAAAAAACACAACAAATTTCATAGCAAAATAATAAGAGACTACCATTGGTTAATACACTGTGTATCACGATCAGAATGGTCAAAACTTTACTTAGCGTGCAAGTCACACATGAAAGCTGATTCTGTTATGGGAAACAAACTAGTAAAAGGACAAAAGTTCCTTCCACTTGCCTGTTTATAAATTATATCAACTTTTTTTAGAAACTGTTTTGATCCTTCAATACTGCATTTACTATATTTTGTATGCCTTTTAGTGATTAGGTTTAGCAGATGTATAAATAATGTCTCAAGAGGCTACTTGTATCATCAGCACTTGGGCATTTGGAGCACAATGTAGAAATCTTATTTCAATTAAGTCTTCTTATTCTCCCACTTTTGAGAATAGAAATGTTTTAAGAATTCTTCTCTATATTCCTCAAATACTACATCGGATTATAATGTTCATTTTTATTCAACCTTTACAGTTTTTGAAAATTGATGAGGCACAGGCTAGTCCACTGTGCTCACCCATCACTTACCCAGCTATTGTTAAGCCTTCCCTGTCTCACCCCCCCAGCCACTCACTCCCTTCCACTTGACTGATAACAGTCTCACCTCTATTTCTCCACGTGTTTGCAGTAATTTCTGCAGCTTCTCTTGCTACTGGTGTCTAGTGTCATAACATTCCAGATCCGTAAGATGTGAAAAGTAGTGTATTTCATGTACTTGTCAGAGTGGCTTTATAGTCCACATTATGTTTGGTTCTGGAGAAAGTTCCAGAAGCTGCTGAAAAGAAAGTGTTTTCTGTAGTTTCTGGATGGAATTTTCCGTAGGTGTAGGTTAAATCAATTAGATATATGGTGTAGATTAGATCTGATCTTTCTTGATTTTTTTCCTTGAAATGGATGACCCATCCACTGGTGAGAGTGAGAGTGAGCTGGACCTATGTGCCCCTATTTGTTGAGTACTGTTTATGTTACAAAACTAGGTGTGTCAATCTCCAGTAGGTATATACTTACAACTTATATCTTTTTGGTAGATTGATCCTTTTACCAATGGATAGTGCCCTTTTCTGGCTCTTCTAATTTTGTCTTCAAGTCCCCTTTGTTGAATGCAAGTATGGCCATTCCCATCTGGTTTCAGATCCAATATACATAGAATATGGCTTCCCATTCTTTCATTTCCAGGCTGGGTATGTCTGGGCTAGTGAGGTGTATTTCTTGCAGGCAGCAAAGATTTATATTCAGAATTATTATAGTGAGGTACGTTCTGATTCTTGCCATTTTATTGCTGCTTAACTGTGTCCCAACCCCCAAAAGCATATTGGCTTTTCCTCTTCTATGTGTAGAATTCCTTTAAGTATTTTTGCAGTGCTTGCTTAATAGTCATGAATTACCTGAATTTAGTAGATCTTTATTTCTCTTTTGATTTTGAAAAGTAGATCTGCTGACTATAGCTATCTAGGTTCCCACTTCTTATTTTTTCAGGACTTGAAATACACTTTTCTCACTCTCCTGACCTTAAAATTTTCTGCAGAGGGCCGCGGAGTTAGCTCAGTGGTTCCAGCACCTGTCTTACAAGCGCGAGGGCCCTGGTTTGATTTCCCAGTATCCACATAACAATACTGGGCATGGAGACTCACCCCAGCAGCAATCAGTACCACATACCACAGTGCCAGGCATGGTGTCTCATGCCTGTAATCCCAGCACTCGGGAGGCAGAGGCAGGAGGATTGCTGTGATTGCCTCTGAGACACTTGATCTCTTGTAGTTTGCAGTGTTCTTTCTTTGTTTTTCATTCTTGACATTCTAACTACAAGCAACACAGGGCTGTTCCTTTCTGGTTAGCCTTCTTGGAGGTCTAAATTCCTCCTGCACCTGGATATTCACAACTTTACTGAGATGGTAAATTTGCTGTTATTAGATTGAATATATTTCTTATACCATTAATTTGAACCATTGAGCCCTTTTCAGTAATAAAAATTTGTAAGTTTAATCTTAAACATTTTTCAGAGTTCTTGGATGTTTTACTAAGAATTTCTTTTTAAAAAATAAGTGTCTGAGTGTAAAAACTCATCAACCTCATCTTCAAGTCCTAAAATTCTTGATCTGGCCTATGTAGTGAGGCCTTCCACTTAGCTTGCTGTTTTACCTACTGTGCTTTTCATTTGTAAAATTCC
>PVIR01015746.1:0-37738 GCA_004026965.1 Petromus typicus
TACCCAGTTATTGTTTTAAGGTATCTTCCTGAAGACTATAAAGATATATTACAGCAATACATGCATATCCATGTTTACATTAGCTACTCATAATAATATTTAAATACTGGAAACAGGCTGTATGTCCAGCAACAGATGAATGAATAATGAAAATCTGGCATTTATACACAATGTAGTATTACTGTGACATAAGACAGACAAACATGAATTATTTGTAGGAAAATGGATGTGTCCTGTGACCATAGTGTTCAGTGAAATAAATCAGACACTCAAGCTTAAATACTGCATGGTTTGTCCTACATGAGAAACCTAAACTATAATTAGAGAGCAAAATAAAAGATAAGTAAGAGGAAGTAGGGAGAGAGAGAGTATTTCTCAGATGGGAAAAGGATTAAGAGGTGGAGGGTAGGGGAAGCAGAGAGAGGAATGAAAAAAGTAATTAGGGTGTGTTATGTACATGTACCAACTCCATGTAAGAGACACAAACATTCCACATTTCAAACTTGTGCTACTAAAAAAGAATAAGTGTAATGATTATGATGATCATTTAGATACTTCTTGGTGGATATGCAAACCCAGGGGGAACATAGATGTCATACTTCAACACTAGCAAAATATTATTTTGACACTTATGACATTCTGGAGAATTCATGGGAATTTAACTTTCCTAGGTGTTTTCTCTGGAAGTTGAGGAGATGCAACACCCAGGAATGTGAGAATTCAGTTAATTCATACCATCAAGTATCGTCCAGGATGGTATTAGAATGTGGTAAGGGCACTGTGAATATTTACATCAAAGGAATACAATTCCCACAAGAGAGCATCAGTTATTATTATTATATTTTGAGAAACATAACAGAACTTTTGTGAAGAAAGCACATTATTTGTATGTATAGAAATTAAAAAATAATTTCCACTATGAACTGATAATCAAAGAAATCATACAATATGTGTTCCTCCGTCTATCTCTTCCTCCTTGTCTCCTTCTACTCCCCCTCCCCTTCCTTCTATATTTCCTTGGATTTAAATATGCAACTGACACAAACTTAAATAAGTTCTTCAAGAGTTTAAAAGAATTGTTTTGAAATTCACTTCTTTTGTGTTTTCAAACTATTACAAGGGTATTAATAGAGAGTGTGTGTATTGGGTGTACATTGAATTTTATTTTATTTTTTAACTGAGCTTATTGACACATTTTAAGGATACATTATGGTCACATTCATTGTTGAAAATTGGTACTTGTACAAAACATATATTTATCCTTATTTTTCCCCTTTCCCTGAATTTAATCTTCAAAAAGTGATAAAAAAAACCACCAGAAAATGAGCACCAGAGACTAAAAGCTGCTAAAAAAATAAATGTCATAATGACTCAAACTCCTCTTTGGGCAGAAAACAAGGAATTAATAGTGTTGGCTAAGCACACATAGCTCTTTTGAATTCAAAAATTGCTTCCAGATTGACTTTTGCTAAAAGTTATTCTGACCCTATGAGGCCAGACAGGCAGAGATGTTCATCCTTTTCCACACACAGAGCAGGGGCCACTGGGACACAGACTGTTTGTGCAGTTGTGTGCCTCAGTCTGCTTCTGGGGCTTCAGGTATGATTTTCTCTTTTCCCAGAGCCTCAGGTTTCCTGATCTCATTTTGCCCTTTTTCAAAAGTGTTCAAATCCTTGTTCTGAAGGTCTTTTGGGCTTGCCCATTCCATTCTGGGTTTCCTTGCAGTCCATGTATGCTAACTATGCCCAAATCCTTTGTGTACTGGCAGTAGTGTTTTATGGAATACTATACTTTGAATATTTGTCCCTTCTGAAACTAATGTTGAATTTTATTTATTTTTTTTTTGAGGTATGGTCTTGCTTTTTTGTAGTGCAAGCTGGCCCTGAGCTCAGCCTTGAACTCACAGTAATTTTTCTGCCTCTGCTTCCCAAATGCTGGGATTACAGCACTTACAGGACTGGCCACCATGCCCACTCCTGTGGTATGTGGTTCTGATTACTGGTGGGTGTGAGTTTCCATGCTGACATTGTAGTATTTGGTTACTGGGGATTGAACCCAGGCCCTTGCACTTGCAAGACAGGCACCAGAACCACTGAGCTAAATCCCCGGCCCTCAATATTGAATTTTAGCTGCAGTTTGATGGCACTGGTAGTTAGACCTTCAAGAAGAGCTTAGTCAGTGTTATCAGAGGACTAGGTTCATTGTCTTGGGCATGAATCTCTTTCCTGGCCTTTCTACCATCTGATACCTTCTGCCAGGTTATGACACAGAAGAATCCTTGCCAAGTTCTAGTACTTTTCTAGTTGATGACCCAGGATTAGGAAATAGTAAATTTATTTTAGTTACTCAATTTGTGGCATTCTGCTACAGCAGCATAGAATGAATCAGAATAGCATTTTTCCTTATCTAAAATAGGTGAGAGAATGAGTAGAATTCCAGTTGTTAACTCAGAGAAAGATGTAGTGTCCAGTATCCACTCTAAACAGGATGCCAAAAATGCCAAAAATTCCATAAATCCTTGTTAATTTTAAGGGTTTGTAAATGTACCTATTTACTTAGGGGTCATGGGAAAGAACAGAGCATGCAAAATGGGACCTGTACTCAACTGTATTTTCAACTCATCAAAACTGGGGTTTCTTTCTGCGGTTGGACCCAACTGCCATGGCTGTGGCTCAGGGTCTTGCTTTTCCACAGGCTCTCTCAGTGTGAATCCCAGAGATGACAAAGGCATCTTGGAACTCAGTTTTTGGGTATCTAAGCCAGAGATAAAAGCTCTCTATTTTTATTGTACCTACTGTAAATGAAGGTAATTTGAGAGGTCACTGAAAAGATGGAAATGGTCTGCTTGGGGAATAAGATGCTGAAATATCTATGTCCTGTCCTGCTGCTTGGTTAGATGAAATGGAGACTAAGATATTCAAAATTAACCACAGATTACCTTTTTACTCTCCCCCCAAAATAGTTTTATTTCCAAACAAGATCAGATCATGCAGTTTAAGTATTCATACTCCCTTTGGCACTTAAAGAAATAATGGCTGATGCTTTCTCAAACTGAGTGAAGCACTTACATTATTAGAGTCCAAATCTTAGGCACAGGTGTTCCTGGAGGATATAATTTAAGAGGAGAAGAAGGAAAACACAGAGATGGTCAGAAACTTGCTTAATGTCTTAAGAGGTGGTAGATGTGGGCTTTGCATACATTGCTAATATCAAACTTTGGGATTTAAAAATAATTTTCTGGTAAGATATGTAGAAAAGCGACCTATTGTGTATATTCACTGCATTAAAACAGTTAGAATACAAGATATAGAAATATATAAAAATTCACAAGACTAGCTCACAATGGTCACCCACAGGTCAGATGTGGAAGAGTGCAGGGGCTCTGTCTATGCACCGCTGACCAAAGGATTCAGCTGAAGGTCTGAAGCTCACTACAGTGTCTTATGTGAGTCCATATCAGGAGCCCAGTGGGTCTGTGCCAGAAAGCTCTGTGCCTGAAGAAGAGTCTGCTTTGGAAGTCCAGAGATGACATCCAAGGTGAAGGCAAAGACTCAGCTCCTCTGCAGAAGCAGAAGCAGATCCAACCTTCTTCATTTCTTCTTGTACCATCCAGGTGACAAGTCACTCACTCTAGGGTGGGTCTTTCATACCCTGGGGCATGGAATTGCTGAGCCAATTTAGCTGAGGTCCTATGACTCAAATTGACAAAGTCAGTCAGTCATCACATTCACCCACCTAGTCTTGCTTTCATTTAACAGTTATTCTCTGTCTGAGATAGCTAACAGGTGTGCAAGTCCACACAGTATGTAAAGGACAGTGCTGGCTGGAGCTGACAGTGCAGTCATTGTCTTGTGCCATTCAGCTTTTTCTGCAATAAAAATAAAACAAACTTGTTGCTTCATCTGCTGGGTATGGTGTCTGCACACAGTGTCCAGCTGTTAGCCCTTCCAGAATTACCTCAACTGTGGGAAGGCCTCTTGTAAAAATGCAAGTCCTTTCACATGGGGGTTCACATCCTCTGACCAGTAGATGCAGGGCATAATTGCTTGGTTGTTTTTTGGCTAATGAGGACAATGTTGAATTTGATGTAGAACTGTTGCACAGACTAAGACACCTTGGCTTTCATTACAGCTCATTTGTTTCCTCTGGCCAAACCTGTTCTTTCCCTTCTCATTCACAGATCTTTATACAAATTGCATTCTGTAACACACACTTTACATCCTAAATTATATTTCAGAGTCCACTTTCAAGAACCCATTCCAATAGAAGTTCTTGTCTAGAGTAGGGAGATAATAATCTGTGTTCCTTATGCCCTAATGAGGAAGTTAGGCATGCATAGAAGTTTAGATAATGTTAGGTAGGTATTATAAAAAATAGTAGGTTGTGGAAAGTTACATTATTCTGTGTGGGATAACTAGTATGTTAGAGACACCAGTCACTTCTCAGTGCTCATATAGTTCCTATTCAGTTTCAGGTCTTTTGCCATTGCTTTAAGGAATAGTCAAAAGTACCATGTAATCAGGTACCTGTTCTGTAATTGGTGAGTATGAGTTAATCAGTGGGCAGGAGAAGTTCACCCATTCATTCAGCTTGGCTGATTACATTTTCTTTGTAGAAACTTTGGAAATACAGCCACAGAGACAATATACTCAGTTTCCACTGAATCCTGGAAGTGAAATTATCAGACAGACACAAAATACAGAAAGCCAGTGTGGGAAAAGCAAGAATAATGATGTATATATGAAGAAACAAACAGAAAATGGAGACCTGGGGATTTTCAATCCAGATTTTCTGCTTCCTTTGACTCTGGTCTCACATGAGTTCTGCTGCATTTGATGCTATCAGTTGTGTGGGTTAGTGCTGTATTTCAATGTAACAAAATTACATATTCTGGCTAACATAGTTTGTTTCTTGAAATCATATTGTACTAAGGCAATCATTGGGAAAGGGCTCTGAATTGAGAATTGCTAGAAACATGAGATTTCAACAGAGGAAGATAAATGGGACACAGAATTCAGGACCAGAGGAGAATTACATGCCTAGGTGCTGAAACACGTGTTAGTTGGACATATTCAAAAGATCATGAATAGACCAGTTTGGCCAAGATGGGGATGGGGGAAAGAAAGCAAAATAACATGATACACATTTGCAAGACTTCTGGGAAGATTTTGATTAATCAATGGAACTGGTCAGGATGAAAGAGTATGATCCATCTTTTCAGAAAATTCTCAGAGGATATACAAATCATGAAATAAATATTGAAAGCAGGAAAAGTCAGCTATCAGAGTCACAGGAAAATAAGAACAGAGCAGCAGTGTCTTACATATGGCAGGTTGGTAAGAGGAGGTAAATGGAAATGAACATAGAAATATAAAGAACTTCTTCCGGAATGATAGTCAATAGCAGAAATAGTATCTTGGGTACAATATGACATGTGCCATATAGGGCTGGGGAAGATGTGCCCTGCCTGATGCCACTATCTTTCCTCCTTAAAGACTTCAGTGTGAATGATGACTCGGAATTCATGCAATATTGGTGGCTGCATTTATAAAGCATAGCTCTGTGTATCAACTCAAGATCTTTCTCAAGATCATAAAAATCCCATTCCAGTTTGAAAGCTGAGGATTTACTGGCTTTTTTAATTAGGAGAAAGGAGAGATATGCAGCTTTTAGTGAGTTTCATTCAGAAGTTTCCACAAGCAGGGCTCTGATTCCATAACTTTTCAGAGCTTTCAAAATAGCTCTTCTGTGTCTCAAACGTTATCTCTGCATAGATCTGTTCATGATGACTTTAAGGGACTCAGTATCCTGAGATCTCTTTTTAAATCATCCACTAAAGGTAGAGAAGCTTCTTCAGTGATTTCCCGACCTGATTGTCTTCCCACATCTCATGTATCTTCTTTGTTCCTGTCCATACAGGCACCATACAGATGAACATTTAACAACTCTCTCATTCTTAAAAAGTAAAAAGAACACAAGAAAACTCCAGCTGTAGTGTATGGTTCTTCTGACATAGGGCGTTCACCATGGCTGATACCAACATGATGCCACTAGACCTGGAAAGAAGAAGAGATCCACACCTGACTCTGAAGCCTTGGGGAGCCAGAGCACATCCTGTTATGCTTGTCTTTGAACTAACTAACTACATCCACAAGCTGTGGTTTAGGATGGTCAAGGTTGGCTTGTCAAACCACTGGGGCCCATTTCACTTTTCTATTTGCAAGGTGATGATGGGGAAAACTAATGATAAGGAGACTGTCAAGAAGTTAATGAAGAGATATGGGAAATAAAGCAATCTGGTGGAGAGAAGACACATATGGGCTGGGAAGTGGAAAGGGTGCCACAGATAATGAGTGAGTGGCATACTGCAGAGTGGGGAAAAATGTGAAGAGGTGTGAAGTGGGGAATAATAGATTTGCTGAAATCTTCATCCTTGGACTAAAATCTCTCTACTTTATTTTCCATGACTACTCAGAAGCAATATGTGTCATGATGAATAGTCCTGCTATCTTAAGTAGTAATGGAAGCTGTTCTGCACCTCTGTTCTTTCAAGAACTTTATAGGGTTATATGAAGATTAATTGAGCCCAAGACTGGGTGTGATTATCAGTGTGGTCTCTGGAGCTGTGACACGACTTGAATTCCAGCTCTACAAGTTACTGTCTGTAGGACTGTGGACAAATGTACTAAACTAACCTGTATCTCAGTTTTTATATTTGTACAATAGGAGGTATAATAATATCTATATCATAATGTTGATAGTAATATTAAATGAGCTAGAACAGACAGAGTGCTTAGAACATTCCAAAGAGTGTATGGAAGTAATGGCTTTTTATATAAATGTTGTGTAAAGCATTTAAAAGTGTTTCAGGCTTTGTGGTGGATTAGTTATGGTCATCTTAAGTGCAAATACCCCAATAAACTTAGTCAGCATGGTTCAGGGCATGGAAGACCAACCTGAGGGTTGCTGCTGAGATGAAACAAAGGGAAAGCAGAAGAGGAAGATTAGAAGCTGCTGATTTTCTGAGAGAAACTTGGTTGTGTCTAGTTTTTCTCATACTAACTCAGCTGTGCTCAAAGAAGCTCAATTCTTCCCTGTAAGTGGGAAGGCTGATGTTCTCTTGGAGCTCCAAGAACTCCTCTGATTTTTGCCTTGAACATCACTTACTGGCTCCAGTGAAGATCTCTCAGCCTCTGCCTCAGATCTTTCACCAACTTTCTAGCTTCCACCACTGCCTTTTCTTCCTCTCTGTTTAGTTGTTTTCCCTTACTGGTGGCTTCTTTCTATTGGTATTCTTAGAGTTGTGGTCTTCATTATCTCATCCTAAAATATCCTTTGGGGTATTTTGAAGAGCTGGTTTAGTGGTCATGAATTACTTCTGTTGTTCTGTGTCATAGAAGTATCTTATTTCTTCACTGAAGTTGAAAAGTAGTTTTTCAGGGTGCATCAATCTGGGGTGAAGGTTGTTTTCTCTCAGAACCTGAAATACTTCACTCCAAGCTCTCCTTGACTTAAAGGTTTTCATTGAGAAGTAGGCTATGATTCTGAAGGGCTTTCTTTATAGGTGATTTATTTCTTTTCTCTAACAGCTTTTAATACTTTGTTTTTGTGATGAATTTCTGGGATTTGGGTAATTATATTCCTTGGTGTAGATTTATTTTGGTCATGGCCAATTGGAGTTCCAAAGGCCTCACTTATTTATGTGTCAGATTCTTTTTTCCCATATCTAGGGAGTTTTCTGTCATTACTTCTTTGAACAGGTTTTTATAGGATTTACTTATCTCTGAGTTTGTCATTGATCTTAACAAATACTGTGTTGTTTTTCTTTACATCATTTTGCAGCTGAAGGATTGATTTTTTAGAGTTTATTGCCATTTTAAAGATATCTTTGTTTTCATAGTTGTTAACTGAAATCTTGTCTTACAGTTCAGAAATTCTATGCTCACCTTTGTTGAATCTACTGTGTATACTTTCAGTGGCATTTCAAATCTCATGTTCATTTAAATCTGTTTTATAGATTTTGTTTCTTTTCTATGTTGAGCATTCATGGTTATCATAATCTTCCTAAGCTCCTGTATTTTAAAAATCTTTTTCTACTCTCAGTTCATTGAATGTGTATTCCATTTTGTTCATTTGTTTTTAATCTGAGAGATTATCTCTATATCTGTTTTGTTACTTCTACTTCTCTTATTTCAGAAAATTTAGGTGGGTGATTTCCAATTTCCTCTGTCTCATTATCTCCTAAACTTGTCCTAGGGGGTGGAGGTCTAGGATTGCATTTTGTTTCTGTATCTTGTCATTTTCTTTTTTATTGTTGTTTTATTTTGTTTTCTGGGTTGATGCTTGTAAATTTGTTATGCAGATAGCTTTATCACTAGTATTGAGGCTTCCCTAGGAAATGTCTTTTCTTCAGAGATATTTTCTGGGCATATGTTGTGCTTTGTCTTTATGTCTGTACCAAAAACCTACCTTCCCAAGTTAATAATGATCAAAAGTTGCTATTTTAGCCAGGTATGGTAGCACATGTTGTAATCCTAGCACTCGAGAAGCAGAGTCAGGAGGATCACCATGAGTTTGAGGCCAGACTGAGCTACATGGTGAGTGAAGGTAAGCCTGAACTATGGAGTGAGACCTTGTCTCTAAAGAAAAACAAAAAACCACGAAGTTACTATTTAGCTCAGGATTCAGTCTTGCTACTGGACTATGGTGACAGACTATGGCCCCAGGCAATCACAGTGTTGTCATAGAAGGGACAGCAACTGATTAAAACAGATGTAACATCCTAGTTAGGACAGGCCAGTTAGCAATATCAATAGCATTAAAAGTAGACTAAAAACTGACAAACTATAGTAACTATTAATTTGGTACTTTAACCATAGGAGCAAGATGTAGTTATATAATAAATCCAACGTAAACTAGAAGGTTGAATGCAGTGAGTCTTCTTGGTGGAGTGACTTTACCCTGAGGGAAGATGTAAGAGAGATAGGGGGAAACAGAGGGACAAATGAAGGAAGATGTAGTAGAGACAAGGCTGGAAGACAACAGTGTCCCGAAGTTTGGGAAACTGGAGAAAGCAGGAGAGAAAGCATGGTGAATAAGGAATATTTATATGAGCCAGAAAGACAAGGGAAGATTTTCAATTTCATGAAACTCTAAAGAGAGATAGTTGAGGAAATAGAGAAAAATTATTAGAACAAGATAAAAGTAAAGGTTAAAAAAAAACAAACAGAAAAAGGAAACAAAACCCACAAAGAAAGAAAAAAATAAATAAAATTCCTCTGGATTCCACAGTTCTGTGGTAGGGTCCAAGGCAGGTAGTATCCTGAAACTGTGCTGCATACCCCCATCAAGTCTGCAGTAGAACTAGTGCTGGCTATCAGTTTGATCTTGTGGGAGCTAGGGTCACTCTTCAGCCAGTAGTTTTTTTGAAGTCTCTCTCTGGCCCCCCTAAATCTTGTTACCATGAGTTTCTGTGATTCCCTCAGACAAGGACAGGCTGGGGCTGCTCCAAGTCCTGTGTACATTTGGCTCCACTTGTGTTGGGAGCTGTTTCCTACAGTGTCATGACTGCCCATGCAGGAGAGAAAAAGTTGGCCTGATTTCTGGATCAGAGCCAAACATTGTCTACCTTCCTCAAGGATAATTACTGTCTTTGCCAGATTAAACTAAGAACCTTTACACACCCTCATACCAGATTAAATTAAGAACCTTTACACACCCAAATACCAGATTAAACTCAGAACCTTTACACAACCTCATACCAGATTAAACTAAGAACCTTTACACACCCTTATACCAGATTAAATTAAGAATGTTGTCAGTGCACCCCACCCACCAGTTCTTTCACTAACTTTTTTCTTTTCTGTACATGTGAACGAAGCTAGTCAGCCTCATGGGTGGTACTTAGGAAACATATAAAAGAAGGCTGTTAAATAAATGTGGTGTTCATTTGGTATTGACTGATGAACCCTTCCAAGTCCCGCTGTCCTGTCTTTACTTATTTCTCATCCTAGCCCCTCGGCTCGGTCACACCATTGCTCTGCCCTGCTGACACTGCCATACCCAGCGGTGAGACCCTGGCACACTTGGTTTTGCACACCTCCTCTCTTTCATCTGGACTGTCACTTCTCTATTCTGTCCCCCTGCATGTCTAGGGCAAGAGATGGGGGTGGAAGATGCTGCAGCTGCTTTGAATACAGCTCAAGGCTGCTTGACCCTTTCAATCTCCAGCCAGTCAAGTACTGTTGCTCAAATCCTGTGCAAATATCTATGGTTTACTCTCAGGCCATTGGTTGTCACTCATTTCTCCCACAACCTCTACTGAACTGAGGACTCTTACTTTGGAGTAGGTGACAGAGAAAGAAAAGAAAAGAAAAGAAAAAAAAAAAGCCAATGGCCTTCCTTGGAGAGGAGGCCAAATTCTGCTCAGTTGCCTCTGTGTCTTCCTGTGAAATCCACTGCTAGGCTGCAGTGTTCTTCTTGAGGAGGAAAGCTAGAGAGACAGGGTGGGGGGAACAGAGAGATAACTGAAGGAAGGAATCATCAAACCTATCCCGTGTGCTGTTAGCCACAGCTGTTCAGTTGATCACTTTCTTGGAAACTTTCCAGTATGGCGGTTCTTGCTCAGTGCTGCCTCTGCCACTGGTAGACCTGTGGGCTGATGCAGTGTTTTATGAAGTTCTGTGCCTATGTTTTATTTGATCTACTAGTGTCTTACTTCTGGTTGGTTTTGGCACCCAGTGTATGTCATCTCCTTTCTTATAACTTCTATTTTTAATTGATCTTTCTCTGAATTGGTCCAGTGTAACTCCACCTCCCCTCAGCCATGTTGAATTTCTCCACATTCTTTAGGTGAGTGTGGGACTTGGTTCACCTTTGTCAGCAAGTTGCTCAGCACAGTGTCCCCACACAGGTGGGGAATAAATCATACGGAGGAGGATGTGTCATCTCAGACCTATGGCAAGTGAAAAAACATGTGCTGATTTCAATGTAATAGACTCATTGTAAGATAACTTGTCTATAGGATCCGGATTTGGGATTTTTCTGCTGCCATAAGGAAGTGGTGGGTTAGCTAATGGGGCAGTGTCTCAGCAGGAAGTAAATTCATGCCAGGTGTTCTGGATAAGCAGGCAACAATGAAAGTAGGAACTAACATGTTACAAGGTTAGAAAAACCAGCAAAGAATGATGAGGCACCCAAAGACTAGAAATAGCAGGAAGCTCTTACCACTTTGGAACTATGTGAAGAAAGGAGAATATTCAGTCAGCAGGCCAAGTGAAGTTGGAGTCAGAGAGCAGGAGCCATAGGCTTATAGTTGTGGTTGCAGAGACACCCACCTTCTCCAAGAGACACGCATGTGTAACAGGCACAGAAGAGGAAAGAAATGTCCCGAACTCTTCTCTCTTGTCCTCAAGTTTTCTGTCACTTACTGGTTCACCTGAACTAGTAACTTGCCTGCATGATTCAGTTCTCTTGAGGTCAACGTGAAATTAATAAACTAAATTTAAATGGTGCATTTTATATAATACAGTGCAGTCAACACAGTAGAGAAAGATGATTAGAACAAGATAAAAGTAAAGGTAGAAACACGTTAGTATGTTCCAACATGTTAGCAGCTTAAAAATTACAATGATGATCACTTGCATTGCACAGTAGTATCAGGATAAAAGAAAAAATTAAGTTCACTAACCAAAGTCCCTGTGCTGTCTTAATCTGCTTTATATTTTAATCACTAGTGCATCTCAATTTGGACCATCCCAACTGCCATTCCAAAGAGTCAGTAGCAAGACGGGGCCAGTGACTATCAGACTGGAGAGAATAGCTCTACTCTGTTATCAGTATCACTGAATTTAAAAATAAAAAATTTCATAATAATTAGCAGTGTAGTATAAGGGTACTCTGGTGAGGATGAAGTATGTGAGGAAGTGCCAGGAGAGGATTCCAGGGATCCAAGACCAGGTTCTGGGGTTTAGAGTGTTTCTTAACAGAGCTAATGTATAACGAAAGCCCCCTTTCTCCTAAAAGTTGATGTTCTTTATCAAGCAGAACAAAAGGAATCAATTCCCATTTGTTAAGATAATTCAGCCTGCAAATTGTCCACAGCACTCTCATGACCCAATGGAATTGAAAGGGAGGAGTAAGTCAGCGGTAAACACATGTGGACATCAGGTGCTTATGGTAGTGATCTGATCACCTCAGAGCTTTTCTGTAGCTATAAAGCTAGACAGGATTAAGATGACCTTTTGTGCAAGGCTAGATTTTGCTCTTATTTTAAATTTCACAACATTTCCATTTTTTGGCATTGAAGTGGAAATCCTTGCAGTTTGAGGTAGCTGATAGCTTGTTTTCAGTTTACTCATCTAGTGGGCTATGCACAATAAACTTTGAAACTGTTTATTTAGTTTTTCCAGACAGAATTCTCAACAAAGGATAGTTCTAGTATCCCCGAGCCTCCTCACTTTCTCTTCCTGAAGAAAGTGAAAATGTGTGTAACCAAATGTGCATTTTTCTAACGTTACAGTATAATGTTCTGTTTTGTTTTTATATACTTATATAAATTTCCCTGGAAACTTTTCATTTTGGAAAGTAAAATCACACAAAATAAGATTCTCTCTAGTGTAATTAATAATAGGATCGAGGTGCTCAACAAGCAATCTTTACAACCTGTTGACTCTGCAGTTTGCTTCCAGCAGGCAAGTGTCATCACATATAAGCTTGTATTTAAACACAATGAAGCTAAGACAATTTAAAGTTTTTCTAATATTTTCTCTCACCTCTGATAATTTATCTTTTCTGAAGTACTGAGCACAATATTAACCTACTTCTGTAAGGGCCATGAAATGCTCCTCTTCCATGCTTCTTTAAGAAGTTTAGGCAAGAAGGACTGACTGTCTTCCAGAAGCATATATTGCCCAAGTGGGAAGTCTAAGGTTTCCAGAACCATATCTACGACTTGATGTTAGCACCCTGAAACTATTCACACTCTGAATACTTGATGAAAGGTCCTTAGAGTAAACTGGGCTAGAGATGAATAGTCCAAGTTTATTCAAAGGTCAAATATTTTCCAGACATTTATTTTGGATGGAAACTCATGGTTTCCCTATGGCAATCATTTCCTTTTGAGGTATAGAGGCAACTGGCAATTTATACGTAGAGAGAAATTTCATCTAAAAGTCATTTATTTAGAATGTATCGTAGTTTCTTTCCACAGATCAATGGCAGTTAAGGATCCAGGCTAACCCCAAAATTTAACTAATCCAACACTTGATTGAAATGAACTAATGAATAAAACATAGTGAATAGGGCCGGGGATTTAGCTCAGTGGTTCTGGCGCCTGCCTTGCAAATGCAAGACCACAGGTTCAATCCCCAGCAACCACATACAACAATGCCAGGCGTGGAGACTCACACCCATTGGCAATCAGAACTACATACCACAGTGCCAGGTGTAGTGACTCACACTTGTAATCCCAGCACTGGGGGGGCAGAGGCAGGAGGATTGCTGTGAGTTCGTGGTTGAGCTCAGGACCAGCCTGAGCTATAAAAGCTAGACCCTATCTCAAAAAACCAAAACAAAACAAATAAAAACAAATCAGAACAAAACAAAACATAATGAATAGTATAATGAACCGTAAGGGTCACTATTTCTAGGATATTGTAGAAATTTTAGCTCAAGATCATGATGGATATTTTCTGGGGTAAACTGCCTGAATCTCACTATTAGGTATATATCCAAAGAAGTTGAAATCAATGTGTTAAACAGGTACTTAAGCTTCCGTCTTTACTGCAGCATTATTCACATTGGCCTAACTATGGAATTGAACTAAGTATACATCAATGAATGATGGATAAAGGAAATGTGGTAGATATAAATTGAAGAGGATGTGTCATCTCAGACTACTCAGTCATGGAAAATGTCATCATTTGTGATAACAGATGAATCTGGGGGATATATGTTAAATGATATAAATCAAGCATGGGAGACAAATAATGTATGATCTTCTATGTGGAATATAAGAGCCTTGATCTCATAGAAGTAGAAGGTAGAATAAGAGTTACTAGCAATTGGGAAGAAGAGCTATTGGAATAGAAGAGCTATTGAGCAATGTCACATAGTGCAAAATTAGAGGAGAAATATATCTTGTGATATTCTGTAGCATGAAGGTGACTATAGTTAACCAAATGCATTGTATATATCATAACAAGAGAAGACTTTGAATATTCTCACTACAAACAAATGATATGTTTGTGGTGAAAAGCATACTAATTAACCTGAGATGACTATTATACAGTGTATACACATATTAACACGTTACATAGAATCCCATAAATATGTACGATTATTTTTGTCAACTAAAAGTTTTAAAAAGTGAATCCAGGCTTGGATACATCTTTATTGTATCACTGTTGGTCTACTTCTTCATCCACAAGAGGGGGTGGTATGAAGATGTAGTTCATAGGTCTCTCATAGGAGTTTAAACACACACACGAATGTGAAATTAGACAGTTTCTAAACCCAGATGGCTATTTCCTAAGAACTGATTTTATTTGAATTATAATATTAATCAATCATTATATTTCAGTGCTTGGAGAGCAATACTGGTTCAAGATTAACAAGTAAACAAAAAGAAGAATTAACTAGTATTGATTTTTTCCCCTTCCTGGTATTGATGAGGGAGAATAAGGTAAATAGAAAGAAAGAGGAAAGAGATGGACACTTTTGTTGAATTACAAAATGTTTCCCACAGTTTCAAAGGATGGATCTTTTTAAAGCTTACGTGTCATCAACAATTTGAAAAATGCAGACAAACACAAAAAGAAAGAAAGAAAAAAACCTTTTAAATCTGATTCTCTTCCCAGACATTTATAGTCCATTTGAATTTCTTTCACCTTTTCCTTCTATTCTTTGAGGCCATTTTTCATTGCTGTTCATTATTTCAACTTTTTTCCCATTTGTTTTCTTCAATAAAAACCACTTTTAAAATTTGTACTTCTAAGCACAAAAACATGTAGGGAAGAAGTTGCTGGAACTGTGCTCTTCAGATGCAGCACTGTCAGCACCTTCTGAGGTCAGCTCTGCTGCTCCTGGGCCAGTGGCTACACGGACATGAAAGCGGGAGTGAGTGGTGGACAAGCTGCTGGGAAGCAAAGACATACTGAGACAGGAAAGGCCAGACTCACAATATTCTCTCCCAAAAATGCTCCCATTAAGCTGAGTTTGTCCAAATACATCGTACATCTTCAAGGCTTCACTATCTCCCCGGATGCCATCTACTGGGGTCCAAGCTTTATATGGGTCTTGGGGAGACATTTCTGATCTCATCCACAACACAGATGTGCACACCTCCCCCCAAAGGATGGGCACTGAAGGTCCTGCTGGGCTGAGTAGTAAAGCTAAAGCAGGTGGCTTAGGAAGAAGAGGGATCAGATGCAGAAGACAGTAACTGGATGGGGCAGATACAGTACCCCAGAATGAACAGCATCTGATATTTGAAAATTTTTAATATGTAAAGGCATAAAGGCATTTGGAAAGTTAATACAGAGGAAGACCTTCATATGTGGAAAATTTTGAAGTACCAGACCTTTTAAGTCAAGGGATTGTGCTACATTTGTGGATGTCAGTTAGATGGTTGTATGTATGAAGACTGTTTTTCCTACTTTATGAAATAATAAAGAAAATACAGCTCAAAAATAGTTCCCATATGTACCTTTACAATGGCGGTAAAGTTTAAGCAGCAAATATGTAATTATTTTACAATTTATTACATTATGTTTTGATTGGGCGTAAAAAGGCAAGATTGCCAGTGAATTTTAAATTATCAGAGATTTTTAATCCTATTGTCCCATATAAAACATGTAAGACCCAAACTCCATCTTTGCAAAGAAAGTGGAATCATGAAATGGTTTGGCAAGAGCAGCAATACTCTGGAAAACAATGCTTACAAATGGGGTGAAAGGGATTACACAAAAATCCCCACAAGCATAAAATAAAGATAGGAAGGTTGTGTTATGAAAAAGATCCTGAGGAGGGCGTGGCATACACACTGATAAATTCTAAGTGAAGCACACGTGTTGGTGAAATTTCATGTAGAGTTTAGACAAATCAGGAAAGACAACCTTGGAGATTCACATGCCAAAGTGTATGAGAATCATGTACTTATAAAATTATATTAATAGAAATGGATATGTAATATTCAAACTAGAGGGAAAGAAGAAGGTGGATAGTCGATTAGAAATGCCTCACAGGGGTAAGTAATGAGGGGAAAAAATAATGTGATGGTAACAAAAAAAAAGAAAACAAAGCCTATATATATAAAAGCCTATCTATATCTATATCTATATCTATATCTATATATCTATATCTATATCTAACTATATATATATATGGGGTGGTGGGTTGTAGGGTGGGTAGGTGAATGGGAAAAATGAGAATTAAGTTGTTTCATATACTGGTACAAATTCTTAATGCTGAATGTGATCATGATGTGTATACATGATGTATCAATAAAGACTTGAATTAAAAGAAAAGAAATGCCACAGAAGTATTCAGAGATCAGTGCAGTGGTAGAAATGCAGACAGCTCTAAAAATCTAGAACAAGATCAAGAGGGGAAAGACCTGTTAGGAGAATGTCACTGTTAGTAGCAGGGGCCACAGTATAAAACAAGGTGAGTGCCAACTGGAATCAGCGAAACATAAAGAGAGCCAAGGGGCAGAGGGAAAGACTTGGGGAGAGGACCTGTCAGGTAGGTGAGATGTGTAGAGCCCCACAGAGTGCACCAATGGGATGCATGATCAGATGTGGTGAGCTTGGGTAGAGAAGTCCGGTAGGAGGGTTTTCAGTGCTGACTGGAAATCACCAAATGGATTCTTTTCCTATGGAAAGCTGGCAAGAACATTGTAGATGCTTCATTTTTGGGAAGATTGAATATTTATTGGAGCCTGACTCATGAAAGAACCTATTATCTCATTAGTTGGTCTTATCAGCTACAAGGCTTCTGTGGAATCCTCACTTTAGGAAAAGCACAGAAGACACACTTCTAGGAAGCAGAGTCCCTGCATTTTCAATAAAAATATCTTTGGTAAAACAAACAACTCTTTTCTGAGGAATAGGATATGGCCAGTGCTAAAGGTAGAGCAAGTTGGGATATATAACCTAAATGAAGGAATAAATAGGGAGAAGAAAGTGGGAAAGAAAAGAAAGAAAAATGGATGTATATTCTAGTGTTGCATTTGGAATAGAAGCCAGGATCTCTAGAAGAAAATAATTTTATAGTGTTGGAAAAACTTAAACATTTAATATGGTAAAAACACAAATTCAGTATTTTATTTATCTGAGGCTCAAGATGTATTTCTTCATAGTTAAATGCAAACCTTGAGTTTAAAAACAATGGAATTCCTTAACTTAGAGCATCAGAACCACCAAGGTGAATCGCTGGCCCAAAAATGGAATTTAAATAGTTCTAAAATTCATCATTTCATCCTTTATCTAAACAGTTTTTTGAACTGTCATCAAAGATTCAGGACCAGTAATATAAGCATATAGGACTTCACTGTGGAACTCTCCAATGTTTATAACTCTAATTTTTTTTCCCTTGGTGTTAGACTAGTGCTTGTCATTTCTATGGTCATTGTGCCACATCACACAGATCTGTTTCTTTCCATTTTCTCTTAAATTTAATGATTTGTTATTCCAAGAAAGGTTGAATTTAGTATTGAGATGAATTAAAAGAGGGAAGAAAAATTCAGGGGCTCACAGGAACAAATCCAGAAGAGAGGAGGTAATCATTATAACAAGATACTTAGGAGCCATCAGGAAACTCGTTCATTTCTCTGCCTCCCTCTACATCAACTATCTTATTACAGTGTAACACAGCTACCAGGCTTCCAGTATATTCGGTTTTTTTTTTTTTTTTTGGTACCAGGGATCCAACTCACGACCTTGTGCTTGAAAGGCAGGCGGCGGAATCACTGAGCTAGATCCCCAATTAGTATATCCATATTCAACACCCCCATGTTTCTCCCAATTTTTTTTTCTCTCCCGATTTAATTAGGAAAATTTCCTAGGGAGAGCTCTGTTTGGCCAAGCTTGAAGTATGCATTAATTCCTTGGGTAAAAGACTGTGAATGATCAACTTGGTTCACTTGTGTATTAGTCTGTTTTCCATTGCTGCAATAAAGTACCTCAGGATGGATACTGTTTAAAGAAAAGGAGCTTATTGAGCTCACAGTTTTGAAAATTGAAACTGTAAACAGCTTAATGCTAGCTCTGGTGAGGTTCTTATGGCGGATGACATTCAATGGTAGGGATATATGCAGGAGGAGAGATTACTTGGTGAGACAGGAAGACAGAGAGAGAGTGAGAAAGAGCAGGAGACTGAGATTGAGGTCCTGTTATTACAATGCTAATTACTTCCAAAGGCATTTCCTCAGTGACCTGATGACCTCCCACAGCTTCCCTTTTTATAGTGCACAACAGCTTACAACCACCATATTGGGGCATTCATAGATGGAAGCTGACAGCTGCAAAAATGGGTCTAGTTAAGGAGTATGAAGCAAAGGACATGTATAGCATCTGCTCCAATACACCCAAAAATAGTCATTGTCTTTCTGGCTGTTACCATTAACTCTTTAAGTAACCAGAAGGAAATGCAGGATAGATGTTGACAGGAAACAGACATCCTCTTCCTATCATTTGCTCTTTCCAGATGTTATATCCAGCCCTTGGTACAAGTTTCTTTGGACATTATGTAATGAAAACTGGGATACCTTGGATTTGATTTCTTACGTATTTTGTGACACTATCCTTTACTATTCTTCTGTTACTCATAACAGCTGCTGCCTGGCAGAACTATATCTATCTTCTCGGCTAGAAGGATGGCAAGACTATCTCTTATATTACCAGAGAAATTCAGCCAGAATCCATCTGGTACGTGTGGTGGTGCATATTGGAAATCCTAGCACTGTGAAACTGAGGCAGGAAGATCACTGTGTGTTCAAGGCCATCCTGGGCTAAATACAATGTGAAACCCCATTGTCCACCAGAATCCCCTTCCCCCATAGGATCAACCAGAATGACTGGGCCAACAGCTTTTCTAGGGAGTATGAACTGAGCTGCATTTTAAAAGTTTTTCATGAACAGGCCTAAACAAATGAATGAAAGTTGTATCTCCAAGAGGTAGGGATCTGATTTAGGAAAGTGGTGTTTTTTTTTCTTTTTTTACTGAAGTAACATGAGATAGAATGTGCATGTGACAGAGAGGGAGGAGAGAAAGATCAAAAGCCCAGTGGGAAAGCCAACAAAGTGCATGATTTTTCTTTGGCAGTTTTACAACCCAAAAAGAGGGTCAAAGAGAAAGAATGAAACCTCTCCCTATTCCTGTTCTGATTGAAACTTTAATTCTAAAATAGTCTTTGGCTTGAAAGATTGAACTGCACCATCTTTCCATATAAATGGCAAGGCAAGACACATTTTTATGTGTTGTTTTATGAGTTTTCCTCGCATCTTTAATGTCTAACCATTTTATAGTGCTTGGCTTTGCAGGGCCCTGGAGATAACCCCTTGAGCAATACCGCTCTTTTATTTCTGACACAGGACTAGTTAAGGAAGTGTCTGCACACCAATGACAAATTATTGCAATCTTAACTAGGAATAAGGCAGTAAAGATTGCTCAGACCCAAATCTTAAAAAAGAAGGTTGGAATCCGGAGAGGAAGAGAAATCTTCAAAATAGAACAGTTAGGCTAATGGATACAAATGAGTGTGACTTAAAAACAATACCTGAAGATTCATTGCCTTTTGTTAACTATTACATCATTTCTTATCTCCATCATCTTGGTGGAATGACCAAAATCAAATCCTTTGACTATGAAAGTTTGAAGCTTATCTTTAAAAATATATGTTTGGGGAGTTACAGCCTCAGTGTATGAGATTTTATGTACAGATCTGTTTATTTGTTTGATGTAAATGCTATTATCAGTGAGATACAGTTATGTGCACCTCATGAAAGTTCTGGCCCACTCCGCACAATCTGTTCTTGTGTGTTAAATGATTTCTGGTGTGATGAAAATCCATTCCTTTCCAGTTTTTAATAATAGATTATGTTAAAAACATGTTGAGATTTTTGTTTAAGAAATTAGCTTTAATTAGTTGTTCACTTAATTAATTATTTAATTAATTTTTAATTGTTTCTTCCTCTCAAACTTATTCCAGTAAATAGGGAATCAGGTGGTTGTGAAGAACACATTTTAGTTTTAAATTAAGCTTGGTTCAAGTTCTGGCTCTTTGACCTTTATGAATTGTGTGACTTGAGATATTTCCTTCACTTCATTCGAGGGTGGCCTTTTTCCTTACAAAAACAATGCTTACTTCATATGTATAACATTATTGGGAATGTTCAGTGACATAATTATATAGTTAACTCACACAACAAGATAGTAACATCTTGTGGGAACAGTAATGTTATATTATTAATACAGCATAATATGATTCAATAAAAATTTGGAACACTAAAATACTTACAATATTAGAAAACAACAAGACTGATGTCAACAACATCTTCTATTAGTGTATTTAGTTAGCTCTGAGACTAGATCTTGTATTATTATAGTACAAACTCAAGTAAGAGAGATTCGAAGAGGAAGATAATTAAGTTCTGGACTTTATATTTAAATATCTTTTAACATATTTAATGACTACAGTTCTTTAAGAAGAAATTATTTCCACCAAGACGCCTTTCCCTCCTGTGTCTCTAGGCAAAGTATTTTTGGCAAGAATATTCTGACCCAAATATTTTATATGCAATGCAATGAAAGAAAATGTTTAAAACGTGACTATAAAAGTTGGAGTTTGGTATTTTAAAGTCCCCTCTTGATTTTCCTCTTTTATCAGAATCTCTTTCTTACTCTAGTGAGAAGTTGGAGAGAGAGAAAAAGACACACTGCAAAGGCTTCACTAGGTTTGCTTTTTAGATCACAGGTATATGGCAGAATGATTGGCCAAGACCTCAACTCAATCTTGTTGGTTCATTAAGATTCATTCCCTTACACGGTGAGAGCTTGGGACTTTAAGTGTAGAGTTTATGTGAGAAGAGGCTAGACGCTGCCTAATCTATTGTTTCCCAAGGCTATGGAATGCAAATATCCTAAGGGAAGCTCCTTCATTTTTTTCCTATGACCAAATCATTCTCTATGATCAATTAAACTCCCTTTTCTTGAAACCTCACCACACATATCAGTATATTATGAGTTCTGGGGACTCCAGAAACAAACTGGTATGACTCCTATTTTGTAACTCTGATTCTCTAACTTTCTTTTCCTTCTAGGGATAGCTCACAGTCACAGACCCCATGTTATACAGAGTAGAATTTGAGGTATCCTGGGCTAATTCATCATATCTATTACTGTCAGTTCAAGTGGTTGGGAAAATTGGGTCTTGTCTTGTCTATGCACACTGTCTTAGGCACTTGGCATGTCTGCTTCTGTGACGCTAGTGAGCCAGGGATGCAGCCAGTCATTTCCAAATTGCAGAGTCTTGAATCATGCTGCTAGTTAGTATCCCAGAGCTTCTGTGTGGGTAAGTGGTGCAACAGCACTTGGCCTTGCGTGGTACTGGGGTATCCACACTGCTGAGCAGAGTGCTTGTAAGTGGTGATTGTGGAGGAGCATGGTGCAATTCATACCTGTGTTCTGCTTGCCACACTTTTTTCTGTTAAGGAAGAAAAAAAAATTAGAATCACTGATTTTCCATCTATAAAGTACACTTTAAAGTATAAAAGGCAAACATTGAAAGTGAACAATAAGACTCTTGTGGTTGTGAAAAAGAAAACAGGTTGCCTACTCAGATATTCATAAAAGTGTTTGAATCATCTCTAAGTATTCCACTGAACTCTCAAGAGGCTATTTCTTTGCAAATATTGAAAATAGGAAATATAAGAAAAATCCATAGAGGAGTGGATAAAACTGAGTAGATAAAAGCCAGACTATTTCCATGGTTTTCTTTTCAATTTGATTTTTAGTATGGACTGAGACAATAGATATGGACTTGGCAATTTTTCTTCCCAGGTCTCCTGGGTTTTCTTCAGGACTGGAAACCATTTGTGATCATAAGAAGAAATGCTCCTGCTGACATATGGGCGTTCCTTGCTGTGTAAGTTCCAAGCTTAATGACAGCCATGCAAAATCCAAGTTCCCAGTGAGTGTTTGCTTGGCCTCTGGGGTCTGACTAACCTTAGCACCTGGTAGGGAATAGATAATATTTTGTTGCCCTTTCTGGCCTGGGATTGTTGATGTTTCTTTGTGTGTGGTCACCCGAGTGGGAAGACTCCCCATAGGACTATAAAAGAAACAGCTTTCTCCTTGTCAGAGAACAAGGAAGACAGAGCAATGGATGGACAGGCACTTTCTCCAGGGTAACGTTCCCCAAAATGTGGTTCTTGGAACAGCAGCATCAGCATGGACTCGGAATTTTTAAGAAATGAATGGTCTAAGGCCTCACTCAGTGTACAGAACTGGAAGATCCTGAGGTGGAACCCAGCTGTTGGAGTCGGAACAAGCAGTAGCTCTCCAGGTGATGTGTTAGAGTTGGAGAATTGCTGCTCAAAAGGAAAACAATGTGTCCAGAGAGAAAGAATCTCCTTAGAGTCTTCAGATACAGTCATGTATTGTTTAGCAATAGGACACATTCTGAGAAAGCATCCTCAGGTGACTTTGTTGTGTCTGAACATCATAGAATGTCGTTACCCAAACCTAGACAGTACTTCCCCATGCCTACCATGCACCCTCATATATTATAATTTTACAGAACCACTATTGTATACATTGCCCATTATTGACTAAAACATCATTTTGTGGCACATGACCATGTTACTTTTCTATTTCTTCTATGGTTTTGACTCCTTTGTCACTATGTCCAGCTTATGGATTATGATTCCTCCTTCTCCCACCACCCTGCCCCCACACACCAAAGGCTGAGAAATCTCCCCTGGGTACAACTGACCCTGACTGACGTTTTTTAACATGTTGATTCTCATTTAATCCTGTGAGTCACTTGAAAGAAACTAAGGAAAACTCAGATGTCCAAAGCCACATGCAAGACCAATCATATTAAAATCTGAAGGTAGGATGAGTGAGACTGAGCCACCAGTATTTTTAAACCTTTTCCTGGGTTAATTTGACTGTAGCTCAGTTTCCACAAAGATGGAGATAACCTATCTAAGGGAAACAAACAAAGAACATTAGTGCTGATTGCAGCAGATGTTTACGCATCAGAATTCAAGGCTAAAAAACTACTAATCCCTTATTCAGATTCTAATGCATCTTTGTAGGCTGATTTCCTCACCCCTTCTCACCCCAGTTTTTCACGGACTACATCTTCTGGGAGCTGTGTGGTTTTCTGGCCCCTAAGAACAAATCTACTCTGACTTTGTGTTTTATAACAAGACATGATTTGCACCCATTATTTTGCTTCAAATCTTGATTGCCCCCCACACCCATACACACAGACAGTGTTGATCAACCCTGATCCTACGGCCACAGATCACTTGTTAATTTATCTCTTTCTTCTCCCCTTTCTCAGACCCTCCAGTGCTCCCTATGCAGACACCCACAAGGTGGTGCCACAATCCACACCACCCCTGACCTCAGGCCCTTGGAGCCCTAATACAAGTATGATCTTTGTATTAGAATTCTCAAGAGAAACAGAGCCAATCAAATATGTATATATGCATTTTCCAACTTAGAATGTTTGGAGAATGATTTTTTCATCTTCACAACGGTAGTGCAAAAGTTACATAATGTCAGAATTTTGAATTTTGATCTTTCTCTTGGCTATCAATATGCAGTGTCATACTGTCTCAGATGCTGGACAATGACACTACATCACAGCTTTCACCCAAGTGTGTGGTCAGGAGGGGAAATAACATACACTTCAGTGTGAAGGCTCAGTAGGTTAGTTGTGTTAAATATATTTTGACTACAATATTTTCAGCTTATGCTATTTTAATTGGGTCATATCCCCATTGGAAATTGAGGAACATCTCTCTCTCCTCTCTCTCTCTCTCTCTCTCTCTCTCTCTGTGTGTGTGTGTGTGTGTGTGTGTGTGTGTGTGTGTGTGTAAAGGAGATCTACTGGCTGGTGTGATTGTAAAACCTTAGAAATCTCATGACCTGCCCTAGCCTAAGACTTGCAGTGTCAATGGCTTAGATTCTAATCCGAATCTGAAATTCTGAGAACCAAGACTCCATAGATATCCCTGCTCAGACAGGCAGATATCCAGTGAATTCTGTCTCTATTTTTCTTTCTAATCATCCTCTCTGAGGTTTGGGTGAAGCCATTCACCTGGGAAAGACAACCTTCTTTACTTCGGTACTGATTCAAAAGCTGATCTCTTCAGGAAACATTCTTAGAGTTACATATGGAAACAATATTTAACAAGATATGTGAGTATCCTCTGATACAGTCAAATGATCATGTAAAATTAATTCTCACAATCTTTCTGGGCAAAAAGCTGAATCTTACACCAACTGGGGTGTCCTCAGAAAGATTCCCTAATGTAAATTTTGAGAAGGTTAAAAATGAACAGAGTATTTTCTTTTTGGTGTTTGTTGGTATAGGAAATAGGTGAGTAGTGTCACAGAAAACCCTGGGATAGAGAATCAGCCTTGAATTTGAAATGTGGAGGTATATGTATGTGTGTGTTCACAGGACTTCTGAGAATCAAATTACATAGGATTAAGACAAAGGGTCTGTGACAATGCTAATTATTGATACAGAAGAGTATGAGAGATTTATTTATGACTTAATTAGATAGTAGAGACAAGATTACTGAAAGCTCTTTTGATCTTCTACTTCGTAGAGTTGTAGTTTGCAATTATTATCGGTGTCATTAACGTGTTGGCCTACCTGTGGTTGTCCAAATGTCTCAAAAGAGTTTAGATTGTAGTCGGGCATTGTGTCCCAGGTTGAGAAAGGTGACTAATGCACCAGCCAATGATAGCTGTAGGTCAGGGATAACCAGAGCATATGCTGGTCCAAAGGGAGCACAGTGAGAGAGTTATTACATAGGAAAGAGGCTACTTCCTAGAAGATGATAGGTACAGGCTCTCAGCCATCACCAAACCCAAAACAGCAGCAGGGAATGAATACTGCAGCCTTGTGTGTTTTTGTTATACATTCAGTCATCACACCTGGAGTCACTGGGCTCAGCAACTTCTTTAAGATCATGTTGGATTTTTTTTTTTTTAGTGCCATCAAATTTTTGCTTAGAAACTATCAGAAATTCTGATGAGCACACTGGAAGAGAAAGAAAACATGTAGGGCAAAATTGAATTAACTCTTTTCTCCCCTCCCTCAAACAAATTTAAAAGTCTTACAAATCAATGTATTGCATTTACACAGCAATTTACTTTCTGACCTTCAGTTCCATCCCCATTTGGAGCTCAGAGTCGAAATGTGGCAAATTTCGTTATCCCTGATTTATAGGTGGAGAAAGGCCTATTTGGGGAGGTACATCCACGATTATTGCTGATCTACAGGCTTGTTGACTTCCTCCTATGAGAGTAGTAAGAGGAATTAAGGAATTAATTTTTGTTATTAAAATAAAAGCCTAGGCTCTCTGTCTTTAGCTGTCTAATTACAAAGGACTCAATGTTCGGGCATCTTCACTTTATAGGCTACCTATACACAATTCCTATCAGAGTAATTGTATTAGGTTTGAGATATTTAGCTGTCCCTAATCCAATAAGGATGTACTTTGAGGATTTTAGGGTTAGAAACAGTGGATGAAAGAGTGTGTAGGCACTAATCCTTTATAAATGGAGACAGATTTTATATATACATACATATATATTTGCTGCTGCCCAGAGTTTCCCTTGCTATTCTGCATTTGTCTGCAGTGAATTCTTGTCCCAACTTGCTAAATATATATGAAGATTGAAGGTTTGATTGGAACCTAAGGGTAAGAAGTCTCTAGATTTGGGCCAAGGATGAAGGGAGCTCAGTTGAACATTTCTAAATACATCACACCTCCTCTTAGATGAAAAGACTATTTCCAGGGGGATTCCAGTGGAACCGTACTCTTTTCTCCTAGTGGCTTCCAGGAATTAGAATTAACCTAATCTTTAAAAAATAATGTTGCCAAGACTTATGTGGTCAAGTTTTTTAAAAGTATCTGCTTCTTCTGTACATGAACAAACCCAAAGTGAGCAGTATAATCAGGCAACTAAGTTTAAGGGAAAAAAATTTATAAACTTAAGGATGGTGCTTGGTTACTGGATCATCAACTTCACAATAAGATAATGAAGTTGAAGGACTGACTGAGAGTTAAGCTTGGCCTGCTCTCTGGTTGTAGAGGTGAGAACACCTGACCATTTAATGGGAGTGACCAGTGAGACATGCTGCTCAGAGCCAAAAGGCCAGGGCTGCACCCTAGATTTCCTGGCTATTTCCCAAACCCTAGGAGTGCATTATTTTTAATGAGTTATTGGACCGTTTTTGGCTGTTAGAACCTGGAATGATATCTGCATCTTCAGTTTACAAACAAGGTCTACAAAGAAGGAAATTTTGTGGAGATAGAAATCAGAGATGCATTTTCAAGTGTAGCCCAGACCAGAGCCTCAAAAAGTGCCTTTAGAACCACATTGCTCTCTCCCTTTATCTGCTGCCTGTAGCATTTTTGAGTTGGCTCTTATCACACGGTATGAAGGCTGGGCCCAGCCAGTTAAACCGAGCTGCCCTTCCCTGGAGCTCAGTGAGCTGCTGACAGATTGTACCATTTCCAAAGATTCTCCACATAAGCATGTGGGATTCTGGTTGCACAGAAGGCTGTATGTGTGTGCCTGGAGCAGAGATGAGGGACTGGTCTCCACTATCTTCAATCTAAGAGAGAGACCGCTGGTGGTTCCAAGATGGATCAGGCAGGACGAATCACACGCACTCTGTAGCTCTGTTCTTGGATGGGGTCCTGCCTTAGTTTGGGACTGAAATGCTTTCCAAGTGCCGGTGTATTAAGGGCTTGGTCTCCAGCTCATTCCTGTTGGGAAGTGGTAGAATCTAAAAGGTTGGGCTGAGAGAAGTGGTAGTGAACCTTTTGGAGATGGAGGGCACAGATGGCAGCCTGCACCCCACTTCTTTACTGCGAAGACCCAGCGCTACAGTTAAACCTGAACTCTGAAGTTGTAATTTAGAAAAACACAACTCACAGCCTTTGTTCATGTGCTGACAGGACCAGGGTTTGACACACTGCTCTGGAGGGAATTCCTAGTGTTATTAGTGACAGGCCCTTGGAGAGAAGAGTGAGACTCTGTTCCAAATTTGTCCTTTTCTTCTTCACCATCCCTTTCCTCCTCCTCCTTCGTTTTCTTTCTTCCTTCTTCTTCCTCTTCCTTTTCTTCTTCTTTAGCTCCTTGGCCCAGAGGTGGAGTACAGCCGTTTGGCTTTACCGCTTCACTGTGTACTTCCGCTATTATGTGCCTCCCCCCACAGCCCCAGCATTACAGGGCCAGTGATCATACTATGCAGCTGTGAGCCAAAATAAACCTTTTGTTCTTCATAAGTCAGTTATCCCAAGTGTTTGCTATAGAAACAGAAAGCCGACTCACACAGGCAGTCCTTTAAACTTTTGTATACTTTTCCACCTCCATAACGTAACCCCAAAGAAGGGAAGAGCCGCAAGACCACGCTTTTAAAGGAATCTGTTCTTTGTAGTTTCAATAGTTCCTCCAAGTTCCATAAAATTCTCACACCTCACACTTGGCACAGTTGAATTCCCGCAGATAATTTTCTGATCACGTGACGATGACTTTACGTCTTTCCAGTTTCCTTGAGGAGATTTGTGCTGATTTAACACCATTTGCTGAGAATTCCTCTGCTCCACAGCCGCCGCGCTTTGCTCCAGGTAGCAGTGGGACCCGCGCTCAGAGCCACCTTTGCAAACACCTGCAGGGAGCCACACAGCTGCTGACCTCCCCTCTGGCGATGCAGGTACCTCAGGCCTCAGCTCACAGATCATAAATTCATCCACTCGCCGTTCACATGCAGGATCAAAAGCTCCTTTTCCTCTGTCTTTCCACCTACAATGTCTATCAATGGAAACTTTGCTGTCTTCTGAGAAAACCTGCACTGTATGCTATTATCAGCGGCATTTTTATTTTTAATTAACATCATGGGTACCACACACACACATGCACGCGCGTGCGCGCACGCACACACACAAATCCTTACATCATATGGAATTTATACTTGTACATGATATATCTTAATCATTTTTTCCCTTCCTTTCCCTTTCTTCAATCCTTCTTCTCTTCCTCATTTACAATAGCTTTGTTTCTATTTTATCTTTCTTTTCTTGTTTTTATCCTTTCCCTCTGTTCCTTTCTCCTGGCTCCCTTTCTAGTGCCCCTCCTCACTGGAACATTTTCTTCCTGTTTACATTATCTATTATACATTTTTATCCTTTTTTACACTTTCAGTATCTCACATCAGAGAAATAATTCAGTATTTACGTGTCCAATTAATATCTTAAGAATATGTTCTTTAGGTGTATCTATTTAACTATAAATATCTTACATTCATCCTTCTTTATGGATCAATAATATTCTATTGTATAAAAAATCCACATCTTTATCCATTCATGGATTGATGGTCATTTGAGTTGTTTCCAATATTTAGACAAACTCTGCTTCTATGAACATGGGTATGTGTACATCATGTGGTCTAATGCTTTTAATTCTTTTGGGAAGATATCAAGAAGGACAGCTGGATCAAATGGCTTCTCTAGATCTAGCTTTTTGAGAAGTCTCCACAGTGATTTCCACAGCAGTTGCCCCAATCAGCACTCTCATCACTGGCAGAGAAGATTTTTTTCCTCACCCACATCCCCACCAGCATTTGTTCCTGGCTGATTTCTTGATTTTAGACCTTCTTTCTGCAACAAGCAGAAGCTCAGCATTGCTTTAATCTGCATCTCTCAAGTGATCAGTGATGTTGAACATTTTTTTATATATATTTATTTTTCAGTTCTTTATACATTCTAGTCATCAGTCTTTCGTCTGAAACATAGCTGGTAAAATTTTTTTCTTTACTCTGCTGATTTTTTTCTTTGCCTTTTTGGTGAATGTTTTTGCTGCACAAAAGCATTTTAGTAAGATGAGATACCAGTTGTTGATTCCTGGTAATATTTTGTGCATGATCAAGGTTTTATTCATAAAGTCTTTGTCCATACTTATGTCTTCAAGAGTTCTACCTATTCTCTTTTCCAGGACATTTCATATTTCTGTTTTAATATTTAAATTTTTTATCTATTTTGATTTTAGTAGTGCACTATTTTTTTTTTTTTTTTTTTTTTTTTTTTTTTTTTTTTTTTTTTTTTTTTTTTTTTTTTTTTTTTTTTTTTTTTTTTTTTTGGTCAGGGTCTTGTTTTGTAGTTCAGGTTGGCCCTGAGCTCAGCCTTGAACTCATAGCAATCCTCCTGCCTCTGCTTCCCGAGTGCTAGGATTACAGGTGTGAACCACCATGCCTGGCACTGTGGTATGTGGTGCTGATTACTGGTGGGTGTGAGTCTCCATGCTCAGCATTGTTGTACGTGGTTATGGAGGATCGAACCCACGCACTAGGTTGCGCTTGCAAGGCAGGCACCGGAACCACTGAGCTAAATCCTCAGCCCAGTAGTGCACTATTTTATAGTTGTAATTGTTGGGGAGAACTTATGTCTCAGTGTTGATAAACATAGTGTCACCAAATATTAAACAAAGTCTGCAAAAGGAGTTATGAATTAAAATACAAAGGGTGAACCATGGGACAATCTAATATATATTTGAATATCCTATGTATAGGAATTATTTAGAGCTCAAGCAATAAAAGGCAAAGTCCTTGGCTCTCCTAGAACATGTTAAAATTCCTCTTAATCCAGATCAAACTCTTTTCCTGTCCTTAATTTAGAGAAGCATTTGGTGCAGCACTGATGATTTTTGAAGAGAACAAAGGGAGGGAAAGGGCAGCTGAGAAAAACAAAAACAAAAACAAAAAAAACAAAACTCTTTTCCTGGAGGAGGAGACATGACCCACACTACTGAAGGCTAAGCGCCTGCCAGGCTGCAGATAACCTCTCTGATCTCCTGCACAGTCTGCAGCAGAAAGCAACACACAGCTCCTGGTCTGGAGGCACCAGAAATTCTATAGTGGGTTTGTTTTTTAAAATAAGAATTGTTGGGTTTTATCCCAGAGTCACAGAATCAAATGACCAGGGAAGGAGTTTGAAACATTCTTGGGTGTTAAGAAGGATCTCATGTTGCCTAACTCATGGGGAGAGCTATATGTTGCAATTAGCCACAGCACCAAAGATTTGTCATCTGGGGGCCAGAGACTTTCATACACAGCTCCCTCGAAGTCAGCCTGTCCCCCTCACCATTGACCACTGGTTTCAACCTTTCAAAGTACATGAAAACTCAGATGTCCACACCCACGAGGGGAGAGGCCAGGATTCTGCTGCTTCTCTGAGAGCTCACCTGTCCTCATCTCTCTTCCGGACTCTGTGAGGCTTTTTCATCCTGTCTCCAGCTCTCTAACATCTTCCTCTTATTTGCACTCTGGAAAACTGCTGTGCATGGCAGTGGTAGGACTGGAGAACAGGACCAGGAAGGTTCCCTGGAGCTGAGGGAGTTGTCTGTCTTGTTCCTTTGCCGCCTTTTCTTGGCCAGCCTCTCTTTATGTCTGGAACTTTCTTCCCAATCTACATGTCCTTCATGTCTTTGCTCAGCTGTTGACTTTTCAGTAAGACCTATGCTGCTATCTGATTAAAAACTGTCAATCAACAGTTCTAGGAGAGTAGCTCAGTGGTAAAGAGCTTGCCTAGCAAGCACAAGCCCTGGGATTTATCCCCGGAAGTGTACACACACACAAATGCTAACTGCATTTTCCAATCTTAACTTACCTTACTTTTTCCTTAACATGTGCCCTCCTAAAATAAAATATAATTTATCTTCCACCCATGATACATCACACACTGCATAATTTGCATACACAGTCTGCTTACTGTGGTCTTCTCTACCTGTCAACTTGGAGGGCTTTCAGGTAACATTTGTGTTAACCAATATGGTTTCAGACCTTACCATGGATCCTGGTATTCAGTAAGAATTTCTTGAGGAAGTTGGAGAATGTCAGAACTTGCTGCTCCCAGAAAAGGCCTCATCCCACATCCTACTATCTCTCCTTTCGACGTTCTCCTTTCTGTAATATGTGCATCTAAGTGGATACCAGAAGCCACTAGACTCCCTTCCCCATCCCACACCAGAATTGGCCTTTTGAGTGACTCTCCTCTGGGGCTGGTACCAAGCCCTCTCTTGCCTATTCACTCTTTTTTTTAATTGAAATCTTTATTGGTACATTACATATATACATCATGATTGCATTCAACCGAGACTTTGTACCAGTATATGACACAACTTAATTCTCATTTTTTCCCATAACCCTGCCCGCCCTCCCCCCCACCCCCCATATACATAAACTTTGTTTCCATCCTTTTTGTTATAATCTCATTATTTTCCCCCTTCACTCCATTACACTTTGAGTGTTTTCTATTTCACAATATATAACATACATTCTAGAACTCATTTATAGCTTTTTTTTCTCATACCAGAGAAAAGATACGATATTTACACATCTGTGACCTATTTATTTCACTTATAAGGATGTCCTCAAGGTACGTCCATTTAAGTATAAATGATTCAAACTTATCATTTTTTATTGCCTATTCACTCTTTCCTACTCTGGTTTCCAGAGAAACATGCCCTTCCTCTCTGGGAAGCAGCAGGATGTTCCCTGGGCTTTGCGGTGAAGCGGGCAGTGTGTCTCTTCCTGCTTGGCATCCTGCAGGGATGTGACTCATCCGAGGACCCTTCAGAGGAGCCAATGAAGTCCATCTGATTCCTTGCAGGGGTCTGGTCCAATCCACACTAGTAGCCAAGCTAATAGTGGCTTCAGGTTTTCTCTGTACAACAGTGCCTCTCTATCTATAGGTTTTATAACCCTGGACTTAGCCAGTCACAGAGAGAAAACATTTTTAGCAACTACATTTGTACTGAGCATACACAGTTGCGTTTTGGGTCATTGTTCCTTAAACGATGCAGTGCAACAAATATTGACATGACACTTACTTTGGATTAGGTGTTATGAATCATAATACTTCATCTTCTAGAGGTGATTTCAAGTGGATAGAAGGATGTGGGTTGCTCTATGTAAAGGACACACAATTTAATAAAAGGAACTGAAGTATTTGAGGATGCTGGTTTCCATAGGGGCCCTTGATCACCAATTATGGATCTTGAGGAATAATTATGCATTCAGCTTCAGAGTGATGACAAAATGTCAGAAATGAGCAGCACATGGAACAGTGATCCCATGCGATTATAAGTGGGTTGAGAATCTCCTGTCACCTAGTAATACTGAAGCCTTGAGAATGTCACACTGAAACACATTATTCATGTATTTGTGGAGATATAGGTGTAAAAAAATGTACTGCTGGTGGTAAAAAAATGTATAGTATAGACAGTTACAAGTAGTACATAATACTTGAGGACAATAACTATAGCACAAGTATAAATATAAATATAAATATAAATATAAATAAGTATAAATATAAATATAAAAATAAATATAAGTATAAATATAAATAACTATAGCACAAGTCTGAGTATTTACTACACTATACATTTTATTGTTGTTTTACAGTGTATTTCTACTTAGAAACGTTTAGTGTAAAACAGTTTTCCATTAGGTACCACTAGAGTTTCACAGACTTCAACTTTACCTTCTCTCAATTGCTTCAAGAGTCTACATAGAAGAATTGACCTGTACCATGTAGACGCTCACTTTAGGAAGTTTGTACAGTGGTAAAGTTGCCTAAAAAAGCATTTCTCAGAGTGTGTCTCTGTCATTATGCACTATAGTATTCCCTTACAGATCCGCTGGGAAAGGATGACCAGTGAAGGGAAAGATTCAGTCTCTGGGTTACTTACTTCTTGATTCCTCCCTTCAAGTGCATCCTACCATTATCCTTTATGCCCATCATCCTAAAGCTATCTTAGACCAGCGTGATGGTTGACCAGTAAGACTTAGGGGAGACTCAGAAGACACCGATGAGTAGAACTGGGTCAAATTAGGATTTCTGTGCCAGAGTTTCTGCCTTTCTTATCCAGGATGACAGAAATCCTAGGAGGTCTGGCTCAGAATAAGTAGCACTTATTCTGCATCCCTTGGAACTGTCCTTTCCCTGGGGCTTTGTGTATTCTCTACCTTTGTTAATTGGAGGAATACAGATTGTTGCTATGCTGTGTGATATTGGGTAGGAACTTAGACAGCCTTTTGGTTGTTATTCTAGCTGGGTCTCAGGGTTCAGCTGGTACATCTGATTCCATGACATTCCCAGGCAGAGGAAGAATCATCCCTCTCACTGAAGGCTCCATATCTAAAATTGCTTTGGCAGAGTTCCAGGCACTGATCTTACCTCTTTTTGTTCTATCATCTCAGATGGCCCTTTCTTTTCTTTTTTTCTCTTGTCTTTCACTGTCTCTCTGTCTTTGCCTATCTTTTTCTCTCTGTCTCTGTCTCTCCTTCATCACAACTCTATGAAGTAGGTTCTATTTTTACCCCCTCTATACAGATAATGAAAGTGAACCTCAGAATTTGCTTGACTTCACAAGATTCCAACTAGCAAGACCTTCACACATGTCCTGTTTCTCCGTTACACAGTGAGAAGGGAGGAAAGGGTGCAGACATTGATCCAGTGGTGGAAAGATGCCCAAGGCTGTTACTGGTTAAGGCCTGCACTGATAATCCTCTAGCGCCAGTATGAGACTTCTAGCATTTCAGTCTAGCAATAACTTAGTGGAGAATGCTGATGTCTCAGAGTATCGAGGAGGAAGGTCTTTTTTAGCCAATGGTAGCTAGGCATCAGTTCAAACTCAGGTTAGAGAGCAACCTGGCTGGGGCCAGTAGGTCATCTGAGTCATTAAATAACTTTTAAAATTTGAGTATCCTCCCATTAAATGAATATTTATTAAGTGCCTCCATGTGTACATCTCTCTAAGATACTCCTGAATATAACTAACTGCTAGAGGATGAAAGCTATTGCCTGACTATGATGTGTGGACCAGATCTGCAGGCTCTGCCTAGGCATAGCCTACTGGGAAGGCAGATGTCAGTGCACTTGGAGGAACACTCCCTGCTTCCAGAAAACCCTAATAGGCTTTACAAGGATGCAACTTTCCTCAGTTAATGAGTTTTCTCTACTGAAAGGCTTCTAAAAGTCTTTACCACATGGATGCAGAAAGAACTGTAAGAGAGAACAAAGAATGTACCACTCCATCATTTCAAAGAATTTCAACTAGATTGTCTCCTAATTTTTCCTCTCACAAACAATCACATTGTACTTGCACTCTGTGGAATTCATTTGGAGAAATTCTCCATTAAAGTAACAAAGCAAAGTGAAACAGTATGTAGATCTTCAAATTATTTTCTGTGAAAGCTTCCTTTCCCAAATGTCTCTTTATGTGAGTGGCTAGAGGGTGACTGGCCACAGAAGTCCACAGTGGGAATGGCTTTGCTTTGATGAGTTAGCTCTATTCAGAATGTTTCTTAGCATGAGATTCATTTATCTTGCTTTCCATCTCTGCCATTGGAAAGTGGCATTGAAACATTGCTTATCATCATTGTAAAAGTCATCTACTTGGTTTCTAATCCAACCGTACACCTTGCATGATTTATACATTGTTTTCCACTTATACACAGAAATAACTAGGCATTTAAAAAAGCATTATGTGGAGACTGGGGATGTGGCTCAGTGGTGCTGCTATCTGCCTAGCAAGTGCAAGTCTCGAGTTCAAGTCTCAGTTCCACCAAATAAATAAATAGATGAGAGAGAGAGAGAGAGAGAGAGAGAGAGAGAGAGAGAGAGAAAAGCACCATGCAATGATTTTGTCATTATGAATAATTAAAGAAGTTTGGTCATGAAATGTATCTAGGGAGCTTGATGATTTCTATACACTATTTATAAAGCTGGTTAATGCTACACCAGTTATTCTTAAGTTTCAAACTTCATGTTAAACTATGAGAATCACAGGAACAAACAGAAACAAATGAAGACAAACACATCTAGAGCTGAATATCTATTTAAGCTCAAGACAAAAATTTGATGACATAAAATTAATTTTGAAAACTCCAATACAATTGAAGTTTCAGTTCACTTTTCCTATGAGTTGTTATCTCTGGAATTCAGGATCAAAACATATGCCATTGGTTCATGAGGCTTTCCTGGAATGGATGATAAGGCTAGGTGCTTAACGATCCCCAGGCTCTGACTGTTTTCATTACAACGATAACATATGGCCACATTGCCCAACCTCTTCACAGAGCCCCGGAATGGGATCATAAAAGGGAAGATGAGAAATTCTGGTTTAGATTAAAAGCAAATGGCTCGAGGAATTGGCTCTGATGAGCTACAATTTACTGTTGTAAAAGCTCACAGAGATGAACCTTCTGCCGTTTTCTTCTCTTGTGCTTGAGATGAGTTGGAGGGGATGGTGGGAGAACATAATCTTTCTCTTTTTAGCAGTCTTGATTCCAGTGACGTAAGTTATAAATGAGATGGGTGTGTGTGTGGGCCTCCACCAGATTCCTGACAAGCACTTAAGCGTAGCCTCAAATCCAGTGCATATTTGTCATTATTAAACCCCACTGGGGCAGCAAAGGCCTGTGGGACCTGGAGGCAGGCTGAGGCAGGGGGAGGGGCAGGGTACAAGGGATTGAGTGGTCAGAGATGAAGAGATTACTCATGGCCGAGAAGTGAAACTTCAAAGTGCCAATTGTATGGCACTAAATGATGAGGGAGAGGCCAGATAGGAAATTTAAATCTTAGTTTTTGGATGAGGTCAGCATCAGTGGAAAGTGGAAAGCTGTGACAGCGATGAAGGAAGAAAAGTTGCTTGTTGAATACCTATGAGTGTCAGGTGCTAGGTGAGAATGTCATATAGATAGCTTCACTTACATGTCACAACAAAGGGCAGGAGACACAATCATTAAGCAAATAGATCTGGTTTCAAATTCTGAGGGTGACAGAAATAATATGTACCCCATTGGGCTATAGGAAGAAAATAAGACAACACGTTTTATTCTAGAAGCTCCCTGAGTGCTTGATGTATAGTAAACAATAAATTCAGTTTGTTCTCAAATCCATCTGTCCCTAAACAATCTGCAAAACTAAACACAATAACAAAATCTTGCCGGGATGAGATAAGCATTCTTAAGCTCATTTTAAAGTCAAGATGTGAAGGGCTGTGCTTGTAAGAAAATACAATAATACATATTAGACCCAATTACATCTGTACAAGTCTAAATTACCATTCCATATTGCCCAATCAGCTTCTTTTCCTGACTTTTGACTTCCATCAGTTAAACACAATCTTCTCATTCTTAAAATCATACAATCATACTAAAAAAATTACCATAGTTTAACTGCTAGGTTATTTTATTTAAATCTTATAATTTTGGAAAGCAGTTACTGAAAAATATTAAAACCAAAATATCAGTTAATCAAGTATGCTTCCCTTTGTATTACAAATACCTAAGCTTGAACAGCTTACATCCCGGCCAAATAGCAGACTCAAAATCGAGACTCGCTGTGTCTTTTCTGCCTTCTTCTGTCCTGTGCTGTCTCCCCTTCCCTGTTTTCTCTCTCTTCTGAGCCCCATGATGACAGTATCTGTACCTCACCTGCTCACGTATCACATTCTCCCTTGAATCACACTTTCTGTATATTCTAATTATTCCCTCTTCTGAAATAAAGCATCCTTGAGAGCAGGAACTCATTCTTCTTGTAGTCCCTGTGGGCTGTCACAGAGCCCAAAAGACAGGTGACAAATAGCTGCCGAATTGAGTAAGAACTCAAGTGAACACTGAACTCAGCAGTTCACTACAGTCAGAGGCTGGAGATTCACCATAATTATTGTGAATAATTATGAATTATGAATTATTATGAATAATCACCAATGAGAGGTGATTCATAGAAATAAAAATGAGGCGTTCATGCCCTTCAAGAAGAACAGGAAGTGATGCTGGTTTATAAGCGATAAATATCATAATAACAGATCAAAGTAAGGTGATCGCTCCCCCTCAGCATGGCTTGGGTTTAACCTGAGAAAAGGCATTACATGTCTAAACAAATAAAAAATGTATGCTTCCTCAGCAGGACAGTTCTTTGACTCATTGAAATACAGAAGGCTATCCTGGTTATCTTTTGGTGTATAAAAACTGCCTAAAGCTTGGTGGCATAATGTAATTTGTTATTTTTCATGACTCTGTTTTTTTTTTTCAAATTCAAGTCTTTATTGGTTCATTATGAATACACATCATCATTGCATTCAACATTGAGAGTCTGTACCAGAATATGACACAACTTGATTCTCATTTTCCTCTTCCCCCACCCACCTTGCTTGTGAGTCTGTCTGTTGACAGGACTCAGCGAGCTTCTTTGGCGATGGCATGATTTATTATTATTTTTTTTTTTTGCCTCAGCCCAGAAGTAACACAGCATATAATAATGTACTAAAGTCAATTGTGATTAAACTAGAAGTGAGTTGGAATCCTTCTGGTGAATGAAGAAATAGCACGGATGAACCAAAATAGGGGATGGTAGGAGGCCATCTTGAGATGAGTTCATCCTAAAATGGAAAGTAAAATACATCCAAGAGGGAC
>PVIR01015747.1:0-37936 GCA_004026965.1 Petromus typicus
TCTCTTTATCAGCTTTGGCTTGAAGTTTATTTTGTCTGCAAATAAAATGGCCACTCCTGCTTTCTTGCTGTTTCCAGTCGCATGGAGTATTGTTTTCCATCCCTTTACTTTTAGTCCATGGGTTTCTTTCTGAATTAGGTGTGTTTCTTGTATAGAGCAGATTGTAGGATCTTGTTTTTTGATCCACTCTGCCAGTCTGCATCTCTTAATTGGCGCGTTGAGTCCATTGACATTAATCGTTATGACTGATATAGGTAAATTTAGTGCTGCCATGTTTTTCTGGTCTTGGCTGTGTTATTGTACTTCTGCCCTTTCCCCATCAGTTTCTTGTTTGGTCCCATGGGTTGACTCGGTTAGGTCTCATGGAATTGTAACTTTCCTTATTTTTCTCCAAGATATTCTTTAAAATGTTTTGGAGCACGGGTTTTGTATTTGTGAAGTTTTTCAGGTGTTCTTTATTTTCACCTGGTTTTAATTGCTAGTTTTTGAGTAATTCAAGGTAAATGGGAGGCTATTTCCCTGACCTTCCAGAATATACAGGCTAACTTTAGCCTTCAGTTCAAGGTATTCTTTTTTTGATATTCTAAACATATCATCAACATTTTACAAGTAATTTTAATATATCATCAGATTTATTGAAAAAAATCTGTCTATATTTGAACTAGAATTTCAAACACTTATATTGATCAATGTGGAGGATCTTTAGCCTCCAATTAAGTTCCAACACACTGGGTCTCTAATAAATTTCCCCAGTACACAACATTTCTGTGTTCTGTCACAATTCATTGCTGTGGAAATTAAGCATATCTTGTGTGATTCCTCTGGGAGAGGACTCTTGGAAGCTTGTACCTGGTTTTCTCTGGACTTCACCCTATGTAGTTTTCTCTTTGGCTGATTTTGCTTCGTATCCTTTCACTGTAATAAATCTTAGCCATGGCATGGGTGTGCAGAGTCCCAGGAATCTTTCTAATGAATTCCGGGGACTCCCTACATTCCTGATATATTTTTCCAACTTATGTTTTAATGTGTTTCTCAATAAAGCTTCTTTTATGTTTTTCTTTGTAGCAAGAGTATAATTCTTAAGAATTATACTTTTCTTATTTTTTTCTGAATCTTTGCTCTGACAGCTTACCAAGCAAAGAACATAGACTTTCTCTTTTTTCCTGGCATGTTGCAGTAAAAACAAAGTTCTGGAACACCAACGATTTAAATGTCAGAAAAGGTAGCAGCCAGCCTCTGCAAGCTGACATGGCCAATTCTGGATTCATATTTTGTCTTCTTTTTATTTTTGTTCCAAGTAAACATTTTGTGAAGATGTAAGTATTTTTTGAATCGTTCAAATGTTTTACTCTCCATTTACTCTTTCTTTAACTATAGTGCCAATGCATTCTCTATGGATGTTAAAACTATCTGATAATCCCTATATTCTTGTGACCTGGAGCTAACATGGTGTGAGAAAAGAGTTGTGTGCAAAAGAGTTTTAACCATGCCCTGTAGCCATTCCTATAACAGAAAGTGAACAAATAACTATTTCTTTTGCCAAGTTATATATTCTAAATATTTCTATACTTTTTCAGGGCATACATTATTCCTTCCCTACTTGCTATTTTCTTATTTTGAATCAAACTTAATTTCTAAATTGTAAGGCTTTAAACAGGGATTTTTCAGTTGTCACATTCACCTCTTTTAGCTCATTGATTCATCCTTCTTTAAGGACCGGTAGACAATAGTATCTATTTGTTTTTCTTGTATTTTACCATGAGAAGCAGAACAATAACTGAATAATGGTTCTCATGATCTTCTAAGTGTCTTCTTAAAACTTTAGTGTTTACCTCAGCGGTACTTTGGAGACTCTCACATTCTTCTTTCTACAATGGTTGTAGTATATAGTTCTCTTTATGAACTGAGGAAATCCTGGAACTGAACAAGGCATTTGACCCTGGCTCTAGGTCTTAGCAAAAGCAGTATAGATTTGGGCTGCAAGATAAAATATAATTATATAATTCTAGGAACTTGATCTAATTAGAATTTGTGGATAATGAAGGAAGATAAAGGAGAAAGCAGTATTAGAATAATTTGTTCTTGGTCTTGGGTTCTAAAACGAAATCTTCTATTGAGATTTCCAAGAAGTGCTTGGAAAATAGAAATGAAATTTTCAGTTGTCTCATAAGATTTTAATTCAGTGGGTAAGCATATCTCTGGTAAATTCCTTGATGAAGAAATTTTATATAGGAAAAGAGAATTCATCTGGTTCAATGACCTTTTAGCACAGCCTAACATTTATTGATTTCCTTTCATTTAATATGTTATGCTCTGTATATCACTGCTTTATTTTGTATTAGAGAAAACATAGTGAAATTAGCGTATAAAATCTTTCACATATGAATAAATGAATCTCAGATACTGTAACTAATCTGAAGTCATGTACTTGTCTCTATCTTTGCTTGTTATATTTATATCATCCATATTTATATCTATATATCAGCCCCTTTTGATGATGTATAATTTATAGACAGAATCAACTCTAGAAAAAATGGGTGCTGTATAGCTTACCAAGGCAGAAGGATGAACACGAAGAAATCTGAAGTAATTTAAAACAATTGTTTGAAACAGTTTAAAGTCTTCCATCTCCAATCTGTATGGACCTATGAACTGAGGAATGCTGAACTCACTTGTGAAAATCAAGTAAGTTTTGAAAGATGTAGAGCTTGACACAACCACTAGCATCAAAGGCATATAAATGTAGAGAGAAATTCAGGATGGTGAAAATGAGAATGTATTAATTGGAAATGGGTTTTAAGGAACAAAAGATTTGATTCATCTCAAAATCAGAAATTGCTTTTCAAATGTTTCTTTTATATAAGACATTTTGTTTGGAGACAGGTAAAGCCAAGATGGATATGGCACTTTGTCTGCTGTAAGAATTTCTGTTATACACATTACCTTACTCTATGGTGGATAGGAATAAATACCAAATAGAAAATAAATTCTAGTGTTCACTTTGGCAGCATATATATGAAAATTGAAATGATATAGAAAGTAAATTCTATATAGAAGAATAACTGTGGAATAGAGGCATTTTATGGATAGGATCATAAAGCAATTACATAGCGGGTGTGTTAAGGAAACCCTTAACAAAAGAGAAAATTCGTAAAAAGTTATCAAAAGATAAGTAAGCCTTTTTCAATGGCAGATCAGGTGACAAATTTCATGAGAAAGCAACATAAGGAACAGCATAGAGGAGAACTGTGCAAGATAAAAGAGAAAAACATACAACTTAGGCAGAATAAAGTAAACGTATTCGTTGTCTACTGAATCCTCCCCCAAAACCACCCATTTCCCAGCCTTGATGGTATGGATATAAATGCTGATCCTTTTTCCTTAAGGCTGGGAATGAGCACATGGGTTTGGGCAATTAGTATATTCTTTTCATAACCACAATGATTGCTTCAACTTTGTGCCTGTGACCTGTCAGCTCAGTGAGACTCAATCCTGGGAATTTTCTTGTAAAGATCACTTTTTGCTAAGGATTTTAGGCTGTGAAAATTTGTTCTACAACAGATGTGGGTCACTGTAAAGGAAGAGAACAAAGCTCCTGCTTGAGAATGAGGCTTCTAGAGAAAAAGTCAGAACCAAGGATCAGATACTTCCCTGAACTTGCCATCAAATTTCAGTTATTTGAGCCAGTACTCCTTCTGTCCACTGACACTTTTTAAAAAATTAGATTTATTTGAATTTTGTGTGAACTCATGAAAAGGTCCTAGCTGACATAAAGAGCACAGAACCCTACATCTTGGTAAAATAAATTGTTAAATTAACAGGAGCAATTGGATCATATTTAGACTGGTAAGAAGTAAGAATAAAGAGGTATAATAATATAAGTTGTAATACAGCTGAAAAGTAAATCAATTATTTAACAACTCGAAGTCATTCTAGCATTTTTGATCAGTAGACTGATACAGTGAGGATTTTAATCATTGTTTCTTTCTTTTGAATATTTTGTTTTCTCGTGCTCTCCTCACTATTCGGATCTGGTTATATTTATAGTGATGCTGGATTTATTTCTTATGGTTATCTTTTGTAGAACTTAACACTTAACTTGATCAAGACTCAGTCTCAGAAATTGTGCCTCTCTGAAATGAGGCAAGGAGAATTTCCAAGAGTTGACACACAGTATGAGTTCACCAGACACCTTTCAGTTGGATTCCATATTTTCTTCTCCCAAATCCATGTACCACTGAATTTCTATTTCTTTTATACCAATATACCCACTAGGACTTGTGCTATTGTTATATGGGCACTTGTCTTTAAACAACCCAATCCCTTATAACAGATTATAGCCTCTCTGGGCAGGTGTCAAACATGCATATTTTTAGAAAAGTTTTTCACAGCACCAGTCTATTCTCTTGAATACAATAGGTAGTCAAATGCTTATGGGGAAATTTTCCTTTAAATGGAACCATTATTACATTTCTGTTAAGGAAAGTATTTAATGTAGCTTAGAAAATGGTTACCTGTTAGAAATTTTTTTTACTCCTTGAATGACTAGAGGAAGAAATAACACACACACACACACACACACACACACCACACACAAAGACTGTTTTGACATTTTGAAGGTGGATGTGTATTTATTCCAAGAACAGAAGATAATTATTGTCTCCCTGGGTCACAGGAAAGACATGGACAGTTCTAGGGGTATAATTCTCAATTTTTATATTTTCTCTTCCCTTTTTATGTTATACTTGATAATATTATTTTTCAGAAAGGTATTGTGTATATATGGCTATTCCCTTTTGGAAGAAGTAGAGCATAATTCTTCACCCTATACTTCTTCCTGCCCATCTTTAGCTCCTGTGATTGAATTAGACTTAGCAACTCATTTCTGCAGCATAGATTAAAGAAAGCAACAACAATAGCTTTGCAGTAGCCAGTCTTGTCTTGACTAAGTGATAAGAATTAACAGCAGTTGTGCTGTCATGTGAATAGCATATGTCCTGATGTGATGTGACAAAAGGGCACTTCACCTTGGGTGTTTCCTTTCCAAAACCCTATAGTTTCAATCTAATCATGCTTAATGTGACAGAGAAGGGCAGGACAGGCACCACTTAGAGTGTATTAGGCCAGTACTATTTAAGACTGTGTAGGTATGAGAAAGCAGAAATCTCAGGAGCAGGAAGGAGATATTAATGGAATACTACTTGGCTATAAAGAATGACAAATTTGGTATCATTTTCATGAGAGGTAACTGATATTCTGAATTGTCTTTGTCTTTTATTTTTTCCACCTATATATGAATCCATAGAGTGTGTATTTTATGCTATATATGTTTAAATTTAAATTAACTCTGAATATATATTTTGCAGTTTATATTATTCATCCAGTTATATGATTATGAATTTTACCTATGAAGTTGATCATTTCTGCTCTAATCATTCATTCAGCAGCTATTATTTGTTATGTCAAGTTCATGCCAGGCAGAATACTAGGTCCTTGGGATACAGCAGTGAATCAGATGCTCCCAGAAGGCACTGTGCTCAGAGACATATAAAAACTCTTTTTGATAGACTCACTGTCTGATTAGGGAGCTAGGATCCTATATGAGGCTATTGTATGGATATTTTCAAGTTTACTGCTGTCTATAAATAGTTACAGATTTTATCTTGATGACATGCAGATAAGATATGTTAGTTATCTTTTGAAATTCCAGGTTAGTTATGAACAGTATCTAAAAAGAAAATACTTCTCATAATTACTTGGATTTCTTGAAAATCTTGCTCTACTGGTGATTTCCCTGGGGTCACCCCTGGGAGGAACAAAGAAGCTACTTCTTTGAACTCTCTCAGCTAGGTTTGCACTTTTCATTGTTACCTTGTCCAATCCTGCATATACCAGGAAGTTTGAAACTTTTATTGTATGCACTAGAATGTGTATATATTAGTATACACTAGTACACTAGAATGTGGATACTCTTTTTATTCATATAAAGTGTCTTAATTGTGATCATTGTGGTTATTGGTAATGTCAGTAAATATGGGAGAGTGAAGATACATGTATACATACACTCATAGTTTTAAATGTTCAACTCTGTGCTTTGGCATTCTTTGTTTTCAAAAGCATTTTTTTAAATATAATTCAGTACTGTTATCTAAATTTGATGATTTCACTGAGGTTTATTCAAGTACCTTTTGATGATCTAAGATGTTCAGGACATTGTTAAATCTACAGAAATGATTCAAAAGACACATAGCTTAATCCCTACCCTCAAGGGTCTTGTAAAGTAGTAAAATATATCCACAAATAACTTTTTAATTCAACATACTGATTGAGCACCTGCTGTGAAGTACGGACATGCAAAGGGAACTTACTCCATGCAATGGAAATAATTTGAGTGAATTGGATGATTCTTGACTTCAAGTGCTTTATTGTTATCTGTAGCAGTGGTCCTCAGAGAGACGTGTATAATGTAGGGATTGTTGAGCTCACACATCCATGTTCTGATTCAGTGATTAATGTAAGATGCATATGCATTTTTGGATTTAATAAGTATTGCAGCAAAGACTTACTGTGAAGTTAACAGAGCTTAAGTAACAGAGGTTCTTAGTTGCACTGGACCTCTGGATTCCGAAAATCATGGGAATAACAGAGTATTGTAGCGTATATGAGGGAATCAAGTTTTTACAAGAAACACTTCTATGTAAAAACTTAAGTTTTCTAAACTAACCTTAATTCCCAAGTCTCCAGTAATTTTCAGTGGTTTTTCATTTGTGTGCAAAATATTGTCATTTGTATCTAAATTTGATTGAAAAATCCAATACCCTTTTCTTTAAAACAATGTCATCAAATTCTATAAGTATCAGACTGGTAGCTGCAGATGATTCTGTACATATGGATCTTGGACCAATTTTCGACAACTGCTGAGACAGGATTTACAGAGTGGGGTGAGAGATAAAATATTAACTATCTATACTGCTGGCAAGATTTATAAGGGTCATCATGAGAGAACTAAAGGTAAAAATGGAATATAAAATTTAATTTCAGCTGAAAATTTCTAACTTTGTGCTTGCTAAAGATATGACTAGACCATGTCAGTCTCCTATGAAGTAGCAGTTTGGATAAGCATAATTTTGTTACAAAGATGCATTAGAAAAGTTCCTAATTATGGGTACTGAACTTTATTTAGGATTTTGTTAAATTGATGAGAATCTATCCTTAGGGGGAGTCTAGCCTCAGCCTCTGACATCCCTGCTATTGGTAGCGTTTCAAAGTTCAGTTCATTGTTTTCCACACACCTCACACTTCTCAAATTGCCATCTAAGACTTCCTGTTTTAGCAAAAGTCCTCACTGTGGCAGAAAATATTTCAAGAACTTCACTTCTGTCATACAACTGGATTTTCAGTTGTGTCCATAGCCCAGTGTTGTTAGCCCATGCTGGACTGTGAGATTTGGTATCTTCATTATTTCTGGTGATTTGAACAAAATCCAAGTTTGGGACCAGGAAACATATTTGCATACAGTCTACTTCCTTTCCTCTCATTCCCTTTACATTCCATAAAGACCTAGCTTTTAGTTCCAGTAGAGCATGATGTACCTTACTCCAAACTGAACTTCTCAGGTTCATAATTCCTTTCAAATATCAGCTTGTGACTACTGAAGAATGAGGTTGGCGTAGAATCTGGACTGCTGATGCTATGAAGTGATTTTCTATTGTAGTACAGAGATATTATGGCAAGCCCAGCATTCTCAATATTTGCTGATTAGAGCCCAATCACAGAAAAACTTTTGATGGTTATGGGTGTCATTAAGGTATTGCTGAAAACAGAGCCCAGGAGATAATCCTTCATTCACTTAAAAGTAGATACTGTGGTTTTAGTTACCTTTTATAATACTCTAGTTAGCGGAAGTCTGAAATAACAATGAGTGAATAATTAAATGAATTGTAGCTTCAGATAACTATATATTAACTAGTGTGTTTGACCTTTTGCATGCTGAGAACTTATTGCTTTACACACATTATTTTAATCTAGTCTGTAAGTATTAGCAAACTCATTGTATATATAGATAACTAAACTGAGACTTGATGAAAATGTATGTCTTCCAAAAGACACACAGCAAGAGAAGGCTGGAATTTGAAATCAGATTGTAGTCATTTCAAATCCATTGTCTTTTAGACTAATAATTGTCTGTGTTTAAGTCACATTCTTCATAGGTCTGTCTATATATGTCCTATTATATGCAGTTTCTGTACGTAGTCCAAGCACAAAGCATTGATAAACATGATTATCAATTAACATCGGTGCAACCCAAGAAAAATGATACTTAGCAGTGTGATGTATGCCTTCAGTGTCTAGAATATTAGGTTTCTTTATTTGAGACAATCCAGGAAAGGCAACAGAAACATATATTATGGGTAGCCTTCAAACTTTTTATTGGCCAGAAAGAAGCAGCCAAATAGGAGTCATATATAAGATGCATAAAATACATATTTCTGCTATTTGTGCTAACTCTGAATTGTCATGATCCCATTTACCACATCCTAATTAATGTTGTAAAGGCCGGTCAGTGATATCATTCCCTAGGGTTAAAATACAGAATATTGTTAGTAGTTGTTTCTCTAAATGGAAGTGTTGTCACGCTGCTATTTTTTCATCTGGTAAAAGGATTGCTAACACATCATTTACCTGCTAAAATGTCCCAGCACAATCTTGTAAGATGATGGTGCTAATAAAATACAACTATACAAAGAACTATTGAACTGTTGACTTTTAAGGTGTTATTGCCAACTGTGAATACTGTGGCATGTTAGCTTCATAGAAAAGCTATTGAGTCATTTCTAGTGGAATGAAAATGTCATCAAAGACAGAAGAGATAGTTAGAAATAGTGCCACTGTCTGTACATTTAGTACCATGTGACTGGGAGAGTCGATTATTGCAAAGTGGCATGCCAATGCTATAAACCTGTGCTTGTGAACTGAGCTCATGTTTCTTTCTCAGTGATTATTTTATCATCTCGTAGAATTTGGTATGCCATGATTTTGTATGAGTCTTTTCCTTTCCTCACTTTTTGGAAGACTGTATTTTATTTTTATTAAAGCAGAATGAGACAATTTCAGTACATAACAGTCATGTATAAGCCTATGAAACCAGATAACACTGGCTCACTTTTCTAGCCCCTTCCTCTGGGAGGAAATCCCAGAAAAGTTACTGAGATGTTCCGAATGCTGGTTAATAGTACCTCTGCCCGGTAGGAAATAAAAATGAACACTAACCGAGGCAACTACCCTTTGAGAATGTGTGTGCATCATCCTTTTTCAACCTACTTGTTATTTATTCAGTTTTGAATTTGAGAAGGCTGTATTTACCTGTCATGGCTGTGAAATGCCCTGGTTTGAAAGCAAGGATGGAGAAGGGCCCTTGAAGTTAGGGATTTCAACTTCCCAGAGTGCCATGCTGCACACGACTTATAAGCAGGCTCAGTCATGGAGAGTCATTCTGAGAGAACATATCTTGTGACTTTCATGGTCACTTCCATATCCTAATTGACACCTCGAAAAAAAAGGTACCAAACAAGGTTTACACTCAGGCATATGCACATTTATATTTACCCTTTTTTTTACGGGACAGTGCAGCTCCAACTGTCCTCTGCACGTGTGATTAAATATTAATTAGGCTTCTAATATAAGCTAGTGAGTTCACAGGCCCAAGTGTCACATGAATAATTTATGAGGTACCCGAAGGCTCAGCCTGGAAAGCTGATTGGCCACCTTGGATTTGTATAATTACGAAGTTTCATTATTAACAGAGCAAGTGGTGGAGAGATTTGCTTAGCTTGAGGGACTTTGAAAGCATAAGCTGTCTCATTAGGGAAAATGGGAATAAGGCAAAATATGCAAACTTGTTAGTAGAAAAGAAGGAGGGAGATGAATGAGATTTGAACTTAGCTTTCAAACATGGTTATATATTATATATACTCTTAAATATATAACAAAATTAGTCTTCTGATTGATTAGTATTTTGTTATAAAATTTTAGTCAACCGAGCAATGCTGCAAAGCTTGTTATTTTTCATTCAGCATGCAAAATCTTTAATATTTTGCTGAAAAAGCCACAGGTAGCCTAATAGGCCCTGTGGAATGAGAGGTTTAGAGGTAAAAGAATGAAGACAGTCCAGGGCTCTTGCTAGAATGTGTGTTGTGCATGCAATTAAATCTCAAGGTCAAACAATTTACAGACAATTACTTTTCTAACATCTCCAGAAATGCCTGCTTACACGTCTTTAATTTTAAATGATACTGATATTCCAATTCTCCCCAAAGGTTAATGCTGACTAAATCCAGCTGTGACCTGACACGATGCGACAGCACAGTGCCTAATTATCCTCTGGATAGTCATTTACTTGAAACCATTAAAGGAATAGGCTGAGAGGAAGATTTAGGACCCTGAAAAAATGTTAGCCTGACTTCTTTCTTCTTGAAGATGGGATGGGCTGAAAAATAAAAATAAAATCCTGCTAAATGTTAGCCATTTGCTTTGATGGCAGAAAATTGTTCATCCCACTCTGTTTTTTTACAGGTTAAATTGCTAACTAGTTCATTTTATCCATTGCCTACGGCTGGCGCTAAATGTCAGTGACAAATTTTGTACTTGTCTTGAAGAATGAATTAAGTTATGCACAAAAGCTATAGTGCTCTTTTAAGATGAGTGAATTGGAGAGGGAAAAAAGTTGCTCTTTTGAAAAAGGATTATTTTGATTAAAGGCCTTTTCTATTGTAGCTGAAGACAGGTAGTGGTTTAAGATAATTCCAACAGTTACCTCCCACAGAGCCTGCAGTCCGTTACTAGAAATTTCTCTAAGAGCAATTGTGTCAAATTATATACTATGATTATTATCATAAGTCTATTAGTAATAGTGAAAGAAATTACTAAAAAATAAAATTAAAAACACCTAGTTTTGATTAACTTGAGTAAAAATGATGGTTTTCTGTTGTGTGCTTAGCATTTCATTACTACTATATAAACCTTTCACAGTGAGAAACAACGTAAATTAAAGAGGGGCACATATGCTTCTGGAAATGTTGCAACAATGAAACCCTAGACTCTCTAGTAATTTATACAGTACTAGGAAAATATGCCAGCATCTGGTACACATCTTCAATACTCTTATCTTCAGTGCTTGGCAGTTGAGTTCTGACATATCGCCCCTCAATACAAACTATCAGAAGTCACAGATAGCCCATTATATACTGTTTTATTATCATAATCTTATAAAATGAGATTTACATAAATTCTTTCTGGTTTTTATTTTCCTTTAAAAGGGATACTTTTGTTTGATATACAAAGTTTAATAGCAGTAATTTATTCACAGTATTAAACTATTATAGTTAAATTTTGGTATTCTTGGCAAAGAGAATAAGTAAAATGAAAATGCACTTTAAACTATGATGTTAGTCTAAACACTAACAAAGAGTGCAAAGAAAAGTTGCATGTACTTAAAGGAATATTTCACTTCTAGTTCTAACTGATGGACATTCTTTGGGATGATAAACTCCAAGAAAGTGATTGGCTATAGTTAGTTTATAATTTCTATACTATTAGTCAAAAATATTTACCTGGAGAAGCAAAAGTATGTTGATGGTTTCTTGGTGAAGTAGTAAGAGAAGATTTTTTAGTTACTGTTTTTCTTATATCTTAAGGGGCAAGTACAACCATTCTTTGCTAATTGCATACCATTCTATCATACTGTGAAAATATTATAGAGAATTTGATTTTAAAGAAAACTCTAGTGATTAGTTTTAAAACCTAATTTAAATAATTACTTACTTGATATCAGTTCTTTTAAATCATATTTAAATTAATAAAATGAGTTGTCAAATCAGCTCTTATTGAGGTGATAGATAAATATAGGTATTTGAACTTCTGTTAAGCACCACTATTCAGCTCTGGCAAGGGATAGCTTTTGTGACTGAATGGCTTTCTCTTTACCCCTCAGTTTCCCACTCATTTTCTAACTACTGCAATCTGTTCTATAATTATGAGAAGTGTGAATGGCCTCTCGGTTGGAGTTGCCATTATCTTCATCTTTCCCAGCAAGAGTTTCAGTCTGCTGATGTAGAGCAAGAGTTTGAGGAAACAACTTGGGCCTCAGTATTAGGAAAAAGAGGTCTCTCAGGATGATTTTTAAAGGATGATTTGTGTGTGTGTGTGTGTGTGTGTGTGTGTGTGTGTGAGAGAGAGAGAAAGAGAGAGAGAGTGAGAAAGAAAGAGAGAGTGGGAGAGAGAGAGAGGGGTGTGATGTGGGCTATGTTGTAATGTAGTGTGGAGAGGGAAGCTGAAATTAAATATAATTTTATCTAGAAAAATTAGTTCTTTGTGTGTTCCTAAGTTTGCATTCTACCATTTCTTTGATTGATTATACAGTAACCTGATACTCTATCACCTGTGTGTGTGTGTGTGTGTGTGTGTGTGTGTGTGTGTGTGTGTATGTATGTATGTCATTGTTTTCACGAGTAACATTTCAGGATATATATACTCCACAATGTGTGTTTTTCTCCTTGTTGAAAAGCAGAGTACACCAGTTTTGTCCTAATGTAGTGTTCACTTTAAATTATTTTTTCTCCTCTTTTTTGTATTTTATGAACCATATAATTAGTACATTAAATTTATGGATTTAAAATATTTAGCTTTTAGTTAATAACATGTTTCATGATGACTGTTTACTGGATAGGTTTTGTCTTCTAATTGTTCTCACTGTTACTTGTTGGTGTTAATAAGGCTGGTGAAAGAGTCAGAGAGAGAAACAGGAAGCAGCATTTTCACCAGTGAGAATCACCCTCATTACCTCCATAGACAGGCTGAGAACGTGGTCCCAGTGTTAGAAAGTGTCCCGTATTGTAAGAAGAGCTTAGTGAAACCTGAAATATATTTTGCCTTTCTGCTTCCACATTATGCCACTTGTATAATCAATCTGCTTGTGTTTACAGGTGAAACTTTATTATGCTTTTTATTTTTTCAGAAAATTTGTGGAATTAGTTGGATATGTAGAAAATTGAAGAGTGAGGTCTCTGCCGTACGTAGAGTCATCAGTTTGTCTTTTTACATGTTTGCCTTATGTAAATTGAACATATAATGGGAACATATCTTTTTGTACTTTAGATCTGAATTCTGACCAGCTATGTTGTACCATTTCTCCACATTCTAGATGAATGCTTTTCCTTTAATGTCAGTTCATATTCAATACAATATTACAAAATGTTCAAAAATAATTGTGCTGGCTTACCTTATTTGGAAGGGACTGTAAATCATAAATTGATTTACCTTTTCCTTTGAAAATTTAAAGTACACCTGTAAAGATTCACATTACTGCATGTATTTGCTTCTGTTGTTTGTTAATGATGAATTGGTGTTCTGCACCTACTATTCCATGCGGTCACATGTGCAGGAATTTCAAATTCTGAAGGCTAAGCATTGTGTATGTAGATGGTGGGATGTATGTAGGACATTTTGTATTTGATCCAACCTTTATTTTCCAACTTCCTGTTTATATAATCGAAGTCTCCTTTAATCACATCTACTTTTCAGTGAGGTCTTTCTCTTTTAGTTCTCTGTTATTTAGTAATTTATTTTTGATATTTTAACCTCTCAATCAATGTATCATATTTGATGTTCTTCTTTTTAAAATTTTAAATCATACTTGCGTACTTATTTTTAAGTCCACTGAATAATTATCCATTTTCCATAGCTCCATGGTTTTTAGACCATAAAGCTTTTCATAGTTGATATAGAACCCATAAAGAATAAATGAATATTATTGAAAAATTACCTTATTTTATAACCATGAATAGATCTTAACTTCACACAAAATCTATCAATTATGAGTATCTTTCCACTAAGTTTGGCTCTGTAATTACCACATTTAACTCTTGTGGGTTACCATTAACCAAAATGACATAATCAAGTAAAATTAATAATTTTTTTCCTATTTCCAAACAAAGGTACTCCCTACCTCAGTGACCTAAGCACATGGTCTAAATGAGTGGATATCATATTGAACTTGCAGCCAAGTTTGTACAACTTAGATTCCTTATGTTTCTTTGAGTGTTTCCCTTCTGTTTTGATAGAAGTATTGGTCTTACTTAGTCAGAGTTAAATAGTTTATTAATGCTAAGTTAACTGCTAAGTAGGAGAGATATGTCTGCCTAATGTTTATTTTTGTTGTTGTGGAATATTGGAACTATCTTGGAACATGGAACTATTGCTTCAGACACACATGGTAGAGAAATGTTTTGTTTTATACAGTGAGTATTTAAATTTGTGGTTATTTGCTTAATAATACTAAATGAAATAACAGTAGTCACTATATTTGTCTGGACCACTCATTGTTTCTAGACTACTTCACAAAATGCCCTTATTTATCCCCACAATAAGAAGAAAGATAGTTAAAATCCACAGAAAAGAATCTTTGTTATACAATGTATATTATTAAAGTGAATCTATTATAGAATCATCATTTATTTTGTTGCTTTTTTTAGAAAGAGAGTACTGGGGATTGAACACAAACCTTCAAAATGAACCATATCCTCAACCCTTTAAATTAAAAATTTAAAACATTTTAAGGCAAGGTTTCAATAAGTTTCTTAGTTTTCCAGACTTAAAGTTTTCATCATCCTGCCTCAGCCTGTCAGTGATGTGTGTATAAGCATATGGTACCACACCCATTTCATCTATTTTCAAACAGAAATGGTCCATAATTTAAAAAAAAAATACTTGGAGCACATTTTCTTGTAAGATTAAATTTGTTAATTTTTTTCTTGTTCTCTCCTAACTGGAACTATTTTCTCTGCAATGCATTTGGCACAAGCATCTGTCTATCAGATATTTGTAAGCTGCTAATCAAATAAAATTACTGAGGACTTGATAGATAGTATTTAATACTGTGGTTTTATTTTGCAAAAGAGACTTAGAAAATCTGACATAAGAATTATTGCTACTTTTTTGGGGGGAGGTAGGCATGAGTTGTATCTTAGTAAAACAAGCGAATATTCAGAGCAACTTAATTTTAGATGTTATCTTTTAAGCCCTTTCTGGGATGTGATTTATGCAGACACTGTGCACACTATATAAACAGTATGTTGTAGTGCTCCTTCTTTCCTTGTGCCCTCACTTCCCTTTCCATCCTAGTAAATCCTTTGAAGGTTTTATTATTCAGGGATGCGAAGACTGAAGTGAAAGCTACAGAATGATTTAACACTGTGGGAACTTAATCAATAAGAGTGTTGCCGAGAGCTCCCGGGAAAGGGTGTTGTTTTCTATCCAGATGATAATGAGGCCGAGTAGCAGCAACCTCTGGAGGAGGAGTGCTAGGGCAGCGATTCTTTGGTGGTGCTTTTGCTAGTTACTAATTAATAGTTTTGAGGCCAGTGGGGCACCTTTTGGCCTTTCTGACATTTGCAAGCTTTTCTGTGGCTTGTCCCACATGTCTTTCCACCATCAGGGGTCACTCTCAACTGGATTGGAGTCTGACAAGTCTAATTGGCTCAAATCTATGCAGATTTAAACATCTAGCCCACATGCCAAAAATCTGATGTTTTCTCATGCTGCTTCTGAGTTCCTGGCATTATGGGATCGGTGCATGCCTGAATTATTATGTATCAGCTTATCCTTCTGTTAGCATGTTAAAGAGCAATTAGTTGGATGTAGTGTAAGAAATAGGGGGAAGAACTTCAATGCAGTTCAGTTGAAAATGCCTTTTATACTAAAAAAAACCTGTCAGACCATTGAGCATTACTTGTTGGAAAGCAGATTGAATGGTATAGTCATTTTTTTTTTTTAAGAGAGTGAATAATTTCCCAAGAGTTGGTTTTTAAAAAAAACAAAAAGATCCTTGCTGGCAAACATAAATGATAGTATAATGTAAATCGCCCAAACATTCTTGATTTACCTACATTGTCGCACTTCCTTTCACTCAGTCTTATACTTCACTTAAATCCTGAACTTAAAAGAAAGATTCACCTTCCTTACACCTGATTAGTGGTCAACTCATTACATGAATTTTGTTGTAGATTATATTTTGTTATCACTGCCCATTGATAAGATCCTGAATTAATGACAGAACCCTGATCTATTGACAATCAATCCAAGTCCTTGGATAAGACCATACATTTGCATTGTTCTTGGAAACCAAGAATTGAGTTTTAATTCTAAGTAATTATTTTACTAGTTATGTATGAAAATAATCTTAATGAAATAAAAGTACTCTATTAAATCTTTTTTGTTTATCAACTGTATACTAAGTTTTAAAAATATGTTGCTCTAGTCATATAGAGCAACGTATAAAGATAGAGCTTATAAAAGAGCTTATAAAAGATAGCAATAAGGTGAATTTACCTATGTAAATTTAGAAATTTTTAATTTAAAATATTAAAATACAAAAATTTTATATTTAAGTAATTTAGTATTAAAATACCCTACATTTCATTCCTTTTTCATTCTCTGAGGAGTCTGTGTCATTTTTGATAATTCACCTAAAGAGATCAACTTGGTAATACTATATGTGGAAAATAACAACAAACTAATCCCTAAAAGACTTGTTTCTTGTGATATGTTAATGAAACTTAATGCAAATGATAATTTAACATATCATTTCAGTGTTTCCTTAACTTTTGTCTCAAATACTTCTGAAATTAGGCAATATTTTAAATTTGTTCTCCCTTTTACCATAAAATTGTCCCTGAAAATCTTTAAATGTTTCAAAGTGCTGAAGTCTTAAGCCACTTCTTTATCTTTTCACAACTTATTTATATTGTGGATATAGTCTTGGGAAAATATTGCAATATAAAAATAAGTGCATATGAATGTGTACATATTGACTTAAGTTTATGGTCTTCACTAGAATTGATTGTATCAAGTATGGTGAATTACATGTATTTCTTGTTTTTGGTTTCTATTTAGGTAGTAAATAGGATCATAAACTTGGACATTTAGAGATCAAACTAGTACAGAACTAAGATATCATTAGTTCTATCTCCTCATTAGATGTTATTTTTTTTTTTTTCATCCTGAAGCAAATAATTTGAGGTTTATTCAAACATGAAGAAATTAGAGGTTGATATTTTAATATGTTTCCCTAGGAAGTATTTATTTCAACAGTGTTTAACATTTTCTGATATAAAATGAATAAATGTTAATTTTAACAAATTCTACTATTTTCTTTTTTTTTTTTTAATCTTTATTGGTACATTAAATATACACATCATGACTGCACTCCATAATGGGGATTTGTACCACTATAAGACACAACTTAATTCTCATTTTTTCCCATAGCCCTCCCCACCCTACCACCCCCCCATATACATAAAATTTGTTTCCTTACTTTTTTGTTACAATCTCAACATTTTCCCCTTTCACCCTATTTTACATTGAGCATTTTCTATTTCACAATATATAACATACAATGCTAGGACTCATTTACATATTTATTTTCTCATACCAGAGAAAAGATATGATATTTTCAATTAATCAATTTTAAATAAACAGTGTCTTAAAATTATCATACCAAATAAAAAACATGTATGATTTTTGAAAGATATGAGAATGGATACTTTTTAGTATACATTGTGTCTTAAGTTGGGTGACAGGATGCTCTTCTCTGTTTCAGTTTATACTTCTAACATAGTTAATAGTACTCTTTCCTTTACTGTCAAGCCATAAGACCATATTAATTGAATGTATTCATTCTGATCTATTTGTCTAAACTTTCTGTAGTAGAATAAAATTAGCAAGCGGATTGGGTTGATGGTTTGGACTTGCCATTAATTATTTGTGTGACTTAGACTAAATTATTTTCTCCAGTATAAATCAGATTTTTGAGTTTATTATCAGATAAAAACATAAATATTTTATAGTGATATGAAATATTTTAAGGTGTATAATGGTTTGACTTATACAGATCTAGATTCAAGTCCTGATCAGTACTTTTTCTGCATATCATTTCTCAAGGCTGTGGATAAGTTTTAGTGATTGTTTCATTTTTCAATTCAAAATAAAAGGAAAAGACCAATCAGTGTTAATTCTGCTGATACAGTTTTGGTGACTAATAGGCACTTAGTAGATATTATATTTTCCTTCCCAGATTTAGAAAAATAATTTGAAAAATGAGCTTAGAGTCTTATAAAAATGGTTTGCTCTTGTAATATACAAATGATAAAATACTGTTTTATCTTATTTTGTTTACTTAGAGAACCATGCTTAAATCCTTTTTATCCATATGTTTCACCAAGTATAAAATATTCAAAATGACTCCATCATGCAGGTAGATCCTGTCACAGTTAAGAGAATTGATAGGAAAGGCGTAAGCTACTTGCATCAAAAATGACATGGTTTTGGTGAGCTTCAATTCTAAAGGAAGGAACAGGGTGGAAGTATTATAAATTGTCTGAAAATGAAGAGAAAACAGCCCAGGCAGATCATCAGTTTAAAATGGACTGAAGTAGAGAACAATGGGATTTCAAGTCTGGATATGTTCTTCAGCTTTAACCAGGTCTAGTTTTGAATAAAGACTAATCCTAAGTAGGACCTGGATAAAGGGGGTGCAGAGGATATGGGACCAGAAGGAGTGATATGTGGAGTTAAGCATTTTAATTTGGGTTTCAAATTTGATTCTATGGAATGTCCCATGAGTTTGGTTGAAATCATTGGAAAATATGCTGTCATGAGCTAGAGAAGAAAAATGTTGGTGAAATCAATCCAGATTTGGTTTCCTGGATGACGTTTTCGTCTAATTTACCAAGTGCAAAATAGGAACATGATATACTAGGATACAATGTACAAAAAATATAAAATTTATGATAATGATGGGCAGGAGCTCCTTATCAAATAAATTCTATGCAACAATGTAAGCCTGAATTTAACTAAATAAAAAAGTTATCAAAACATTTTCACATTTACTTTCCCCATAAAATCCTACTTGCTGAAGGATTTGTTCATAAATGTATCTAGAATGCCTATTTATTGAATGTTCAAAACTTTTGCTTTTGTTACCGAGTTAAAAGGATCAGTCTCTGAAGCCTACAGTCAGTTGTGACTACATCTCTAAAACTAACAGTAGATATACATTTTCAAAATTGAAGGTCATTATGAAACAATGTAGGTCACTGTAAATCATAGCTTAAAACAGTCATAATTGAAATCCTTTATCTACGTCTGATCCACTAACATAGTTATTCTGAGAACTGATAACTTTTTCTTGGAGCGGGGCCCTAAATGCAGTTTTATAGCTCATAGTCCCAGGGAATAGAATAAGACTGCCGAACAGATCTAAGTCTCAGTAACTTTATGTTTTTACCATATATACTTGGCTAAAAAATGTTAAGTGTGGAGGCCAGGGATTTAGCTTAGTGGTTCCCGCACCTGTCTTGCAAGCACAAGGACCCAGGTTTGATACTCTGTAACCACATACAACTATACTGGGCATGGAGACTCAGGCCCACCAGCAATCAGTACCACATACCACAATGCCAGGCGTGGTGGCTCACGCCTTTAATCCTCGCATTTGGGAGGCAGAGGCAGGAGGATTGCTGTGAATTTGAGGCTGAGCACAGGGCCAGCCTGAACTACAAAGCGAGACCCTGTCTCACAAAAAAGATAAGTGAAGTTTGATGTTTTATTACTTGGTCAATAAATTCTGCTCTGTCTGTATGTGAAATTTTGTTATTAATTTTTATATTTTTTCATATGTATATACATAACTAGCATTAATTATTTCAGTAACATACAAGAGTACTTAGGAGACATATTTTTTCCTCTCGCAAATCTTAATTCATCATCAACTATTTGAATAGACTATCAATTCTCATTTTTTACTCATTGAAAAGCTGAGCTACAAAAATTGGCTCCCACCATAGTGTTACTAGAAGAGAGTGCAGTGCTGCTTTTCTGGAAGTGAGCCTCGCTCATGCTTCCTTATTCCAAAAGGAAAATTTTCTACCTAAAGAGCAGTGCTCTGAAAAAAGATTGACATGGGAGAATAATATACTTTTTTCAAACTAAGAATTGACTTCTTGTGAAGAGGTTCATGTCTTTTGATATTAGCTTTTAACATTTAATATTTATAGTCTTCTTTACTTATTTTCATTTTTGTTCTATTTGTTGTTTTAATGTTAAATTAGAGATTTTTAGTTGTGTACAGAGGAAACTGGCTCACTTAAAGCACAAAAAATTTATGAATGGATATTGAGTATATTGTTATAAAAGTGTATTAAAGTATATATAAATTCTAGAAAGACTGAAGACCCAGAATGATACACTACACAAACAAGAACATGGTCACTGTGATAGGATGGTGCCTTGTGTCTAGCTTTGCTGAACATCTTGCCATTCTACACACTAACCAAAGATTTAAATAATGAAAATTATGAAAATATAATGAATCAGTTAATAGAGTCACAAGCATATATTCACTGGAAGTATTCAAGTGGAGACTAGGAGAGTACTCATTAGGGATAAGTTAAAGGAGATGCTTTGTTGCACAGAGGTTGGACTAGATAATGTTTAGGCAGCAGTGAAATTGGGTAACTTTGTGTGTGGAGGTTTTAACTGAACCATACAAAAGACATCAAGGAACAACAACCTCTGATTTAACTCAATTTTATCACTAACCAGCTGTGGGATAACTAATGTCATTAGGACTTATTTTACTTATTTACATGCTGAAGATAAAAACATGTCTTTTTTCCTATGCAAATGTGGTGAAGATTCACCAAAGTGAGGCATATAAAAGTCCCTTTAAAAGTAAAGCAAAGTACCCATGATTTGTATTACTAAAAGCAATGGTAGAATGGCAACTCGCAAAGGCAGGAAAATACTTTAATGTAATTTATTAACTTCCTGCACATTTTTGTGAAGAAAACCATTGGCTTTGGCTCCAACAAAAGCAGCCAACATCTGTATAGTTAGAGTCTGCACAAGAGTGAATAGTGTCACTACTTGTGAATCAAAGTAATATTTTACCAAAAGAATAATACTAAGGGTTTAAATTTATTGAGTGTTTATAAGTAGGCATTATAAGAAATTGTTTATATAAATTGACTTATTTAATCTTCACAGATATCCTAAGAGAGAGATACTATTATTATATTTCTTTTCAACTGTATAAAGAATGAGACATTGAAAGTCCTTTGAACTTCTGAGCTATTAAGGGTCTGAGTTAGTTTAGTATTCAGCTTTCTATCTTTAGAGAATATTCGACCCACTACCTCACTTAGGCCTTCAGATTGAGACTTATTGATTTATGTTAATGATTAGGCAAGCTCCTTCACAACACATTCAGATACTTATAACTTTAACATAAATTTTAACTTTTACATTTATAGAAAAGTTGCAAAGGAAATCTAGAGAATCCCTCTATCTCCCTAATGTTAACAGTTACATAATTATGGTTCAGCTGGAAAACTAAGAGGTTAATTTTGGTATACTACTACACATTGTACACATTACTCATATTTATTTTTTTCTAATATAAGTTTGCTCTTCTAGGATCCCATTCAGAGCATCACATTTCATTTTTTTTCCCCCATGTGCCTGTACTCCTTTGCTTGGCAACAGTTTCTGTTTTTCATTATCATTTATGATCTTGACAATTTTGAAAATTACTTGTCTAGATCTTTGTAGAATGTCTTTCAATTTGAGTTTGTATAATTTTTTACCTTTGGTAGGTTATGAAATACATATGTTATATATTTATAACTATAACTAACCCTAACCCTATTTTAAGTTGAAAATTCATACACTACATTATAAAACATTTTAACGTAATAACAAATACACTGTAGCATATTGGGCTTTTATGCTTGGTCGCAGTTATGATGGAATGTGAACCTGATTGGCTTTTGTATCCACCTGGCTGAGGGCGTGTCTAGATAGAGTCATTAAAGCATGGCTTCGGGTCTGTTTGTTGTCCTTGACCCCTTCTTCTCTGGCATTGGTCCTCTGCTCTGCTTCCCAACCCACATAAAAGGCTTTATCCAACCTGACCTTCACACCATGATAGTTTGTCCTGGAGCTAGTTGTTCACAGAGTGAATCCCTCTAAAATGCTTGTGAATCTCCTTAAAATGAGATCCTTCTCCCTTTGAGTTGTACGTGTTGGTTATTGTGCCTAGTAACAAGAAAGCTGACTAAAAATCCTGCTAGGTAGCTACTGGGAGCTATCACATGTACCCTGCTAAGGATTGTAAGAAAGCATGATAATATATTTTGCTAGCCCAGAGAGAAAGTAAAAACTGAAGTGCTCCTATATAATGCGTATAAATTTTGTACTATTACAAATCTACATATATTATAATTTCAATTCAGTATAGTTAATATTTTATAGTTTTAGTTCTCATTTAAAAATATTTACTCTATTTTAAATTTGATTAGTAGTAGGTTTAAGTTAAAAGTCCCTTTTCATGTAGATATAGTTTTCCAATGCAATTTTTAAAAAAATAATTGATTTTATTGATACTTCATGTACACAGAGTGATCACAATCAACACTGAAAATTTGTACCAGTATATGACACGACTTAATTTTCTTTTTTTTCCCCATTGTTCTGCCCACCCTGCCCTCTATATACATAAACTTTTTTTCCTTTTTTAACCTTGTGTTTCCCCCCCACATTATATATCCCTGGCCCTCTTTACCATTTGAATATTTTCTATTTCACAGTATCTATCATACACTCTAGAACTCATTTATATCTTTAGTTTATCATACCAAAAAAAAAAAAGATACGGTACTTACACATCTATGACCTATTTATTTCACTTATGAGTATGTCCTTAAGGTATTAATGTAATTTTTTGAAGTTACTATCCTTCCCTCATTGTGTACTCTTAGCAAATTTGTGAAAAATTATTTGAACATGTACTGTCTTAATTTCTGGTTTTTAAATTAAGTGTTATTTGGCTCTTGTCACTACTGTAGTGTTTTGTACTATGTTTTGAAGAATGACTCTTCCAGCATTTTTTTTTTTTCTGAACATTGTTTTCACTACATAGAATTCTTGGTCAATTCATGTGACTTTTATGATTTTTTTCTATTTATCAATAAATTTCATTGAAATTTTGATAGAAATTCCATTGAATCTGAAGATCCTTGGAGATAATAGAGATGTTTTATCAAGTTAAGTTTTCTAATCCATCAACACAGTATCTCTCCATTTATTTGATAATTCATTACTTTTCTAACAACATTTTTGTCATTTTCATTTTATAAGTCATTCACTTCCTTGGTTACACTTACTCTTGAATATTTTACTCTTGACAAATTTTTGGAGGAGATTAATTAGATTTTTTTGCCATTGAGCATATTAAATATGGGCTTTTCACATATGACATGAATTAAGCTAAAGATATTTTTCTTTAGTCCTAGTCTGTTGAGCATTTTTATTATTAAAAAATGCTAAATTTAAAAAATGTTTCTGCATCAACTGAGACAACATATGATTTCTACCTTTCATCTGATTATTATGTTGAATTATATTCAATGATTTTCAAATGTTGAACCATCCTGTATCCCAATGGTAAATCTCTTGGTGATAGTGTATGATGTTAATGTGCTTCCAGATACACTTTACCAGTATTTTGTTGAGTATTGCTGCCTTCTTGCTCTTGAAGAATAGTGTTCTGTAGTTTTATTTTCTTGTGTTATCTTTGTCTGCCTTCACTATGAGAATAATTCTTCCTTTACATAAGTTTGGAAATGCCTCTTCTTCAGTTTGTGGATGAATTTGAGAAGGATTGAGAGATAAAAATGGGTGATTAGAGAAATCTAAAAAAGTAGAATTTTGCATATGATTGAAGATAAGTTGTTGTAGTTTAATATATATTCTTTTAGGAAGCACAATTGTATTAAATTTCTCAACTAAAATATGTAGAGTGACTGAATGGATTTTAGTCTTTTCAAAAGCCTATGTAATGCACATCAATTACTATATTTGTATATTTTAATTCTTTTTAAGTTAAATTTTAAGGGTGCTTTTCAAATCACTATTATAATATTATAGCATTCTGTGTTTGTCCTTCTAATAGCATTCTACATATTTACTTTTACCAGTGAGTTTTATATTGTATATGCATTTTTGTTGGTATGTTAAATCATTCTGTTTCAACTTCAGTACTCCCTGTAACATCTCTTTCAACAAGTCCAGTAGTGACAAATTTTAGTTTGTTTTTAAAGCCTGTATTTCTACTTCATTTTTATAAGATAATTTTGATTGGTGTAATTCTTGGTTTCCAGTTTCTTTTTACTTGCATATGTTGAATATATTGTTTCCTTGTATTATGGCCAAGAAGATTTCTAAGAAATGAATTGATGATTTGAGACCAACTTCCTTGTTTGTGATGAGTTGCTTTTCCTTTTTACTTTAAGGTCATGTTGTCTTTGTCTCTAAGGTCTTCTCATTATAGCTTTTCCTATTTGGAATAGCTTGGTTTCTTAAATTTGCATGGCCATTTCCTTCCATTTGTGAAAATTTCTACCATGATTTCTTGAAATAAACTAACCTTTGGCAGTTGGGTATATTCTTCCAGTCTCATCATTTGGCAGCCTCTTACCTGTAGCACTACAGTCTTGAGAAGGTTACTGGTTCTTTTTTTTTTTATTCAAATTTTTATTGGTACATTACAAATACACATCACCATCACATTCAAAATTGAGAGTTTATACCAATTTATGACACGACTTGATTCTCATTTTCCCCCCTCCCCTACCCACCCGGCCACCCCCCACCCCCTACATACATAAGCTGTGTTTCCTTTTTAAAAAAAATTAATATCACATTCTTTTTCCCCTCGTTATTTACCCCTATACCCTCTTTCCTTTTAAATATTTTACTGTTTTTTTTTAAATAAATTGAGTTTATTGATATTTTAGGAACCAAATATTAAAACTAGATGTATATCTTTCAACATGCACTAAACTGAATTTAAACTGAGCTAAAGATCTAAATATCAAAACAGAAACACTAAACCTGCTGGAAGATAGGTCAGGTAGAACTCTTGGAGATATTAGTGTAGATAAAATCTTTTTTAAAAAAATAAATTAAGTGTACTGGCACAAATTCTCAGTGTTGATTGTGATCATGATGTGTATATAAAATATACCAATAAAATCAAAAATAGCTGGACGGTGTATTTTTCTAAATGTAAGAATGTTTTTCAGCAAAAATAATTAGAAGAGAAAGGTGGGTAAAAATTTAGCATTTTAGAGTATGGGAAGCTGGCATGAGAAAACAAATATTTTTATCAAAAATTTATGATAAGAAAACAAATTTTATGTATATGGGGGGTGGTAGGGTGGGTAGGGCTATGGGAAAAAATGAGAATTAATTTGTGTCTTATACTGGTACAAATCCCCATTATGGAGTGCAATCATGATGTGTATATTTAATGTACCAATAAAGATTTTTTTAAAAATTATGATAAAAAAATTAAGTATATTGGTGTATTTTAGGTGCATGATGGCATTCATTGTTGAAAATTTATACCTGTGCATGATATATCTTGATTATTATTTTTCTCATTCCCATGCCCTCCTGTCAAACCCCTCTCCTCATATATTTGAGCTTTATTTCCGTGTTTTCCTCTTTATGATCTCAGTCAAATAATACAGATACTATCTCTCAAGTTGACTTCTAAAAAGCTAAAATACAAGATGCACATTCCACTCTTCTTTCCATATAGAGGAAGACCTGAACTGACAGGTAGTGGCATGGTAAAGATAGCCATGGGTAAAATGAAATAGTTCTTAACAGATTCGCTGTGGTAGCACCTGGCTTTCTCCTGGGATATTGGTTTCAACTGTTTTCCATAATTCACACGAATCAATTTTGGCTTCAACATTGGTGTGGGAAAGAGTGAGAAACTTTCTATCCTATCATCTTATCAAGGTCATTTAAAATATAATGTCCTTTTACATTTTAAAGATTGTGAGTTTCCACAAAATCTTTAAATAAACTTATTTGAAGTTAGTATTTACTTATTAAAATTGGGGAACTAACAAACTTGACTCAAAAGTTTATATGAAGTTACATTTTAAAAAATGGAATCAATATTTTTGAATTATGAGATACATAAAATAATTTTAAATTTTTCTTTTTACTTATTTCATATTAATTATATACAACAGCCAATTTCATTGTGGTGTATTTGTACATACATAAAACACAATCATTCCTCTGTTGTCTAATCTTTCTTGTCCTTTCTTCAGTCCTCTTCCATTTTCCTATTAATCCCCCCATACATATGAGAGAAATAATGTGATAGAGACTATTTTCTCTTAACATGATGCTCTCCAGTTCTGCAAATTATATGATTTTGGTTTTTTATGGCTGTAGTTATGTGAGTTTTTTTCTGTGTTATCAATCTATTCTATTGACTTTTATGTCTATTTTTGTACCAGTATTATGCTGTTTTTGTTGCTATGACTTTTTAGTGTTTTAGGGCCTCTAGCATTGCTCATCTCACTTAAGATTACTGAGGCTGTTTATTGTCTTTTGTGTTTTCATATGAATTTAGGATGGATTTTCCTACTTTTATGAAGAATGTCATTGTTATTCTAAAGGAAAGAGCATTGAATCTGTAGATGACTTCTGGCAATACAGTTATTTTAAAATAGTGAATCTGCTTATTGATGACATTTCCCCCCTATCGTCTAGTGTTTTTTGTTTTTTTTAAAATTTTTTTTCAATGTTTCATCATTTTCATTTTAGAGGTTTTTTACATCTTTGGAGAGGCTGATTCCTAGGTTTTCCTCTAAACTACTATGAAATATTACCTATTTCTTTCTCAGTGGATTTATTAATGGATATAGAAAAGTTACTGGTTTTTAAATATTGACTATGTGTCCTGCAACTTTGGTGAATTTATCGTTCAGATTTAAAAGTCTTCTAGTAGATTTCTTAGGTAAAAGATTATATTGCTTGCAAAGAGGTATACTGTGTATTCTTTTTAAAAAATATCAATTTTATTTATTTATTTGCTTAATTGCTCTGGTTCAAATTTCAAGGGCTATAATGACTGATGTGGTAATATTAGACACCTTAGTCATCTCTCTAATTTTAAAAGAAATGCATTATTTACCAACTTAGGAGAATGCTGCCTGTGTTTATTGAAAGTGGCCTTAATTATACTGAGAAAAGATCTTTCTGTGTCTTAATTCTTTAAAACTTTTATCAGGAGGTGGTATTAAATTCATTGAAGGTTTTTCTGCATATATTGAGATTATTGTTTTAATCCCTAATTCTATTTATGCTGTGTAGTATTTTCATCTGTTTTCCGTGTGCTTTATCATCTTCTCTTTCCTGGGATAAAACAAATTTTATTGTGTCATGCATTGTTGAATTCTATTTGCAAATATGTATATGCAGGTTTTTACACCTATATTTATTAATAATGTTAACCTGTTGTTTTTCTATGGGATACACTGAGGAACATGAGTGTTATTTCTTCTCTGAAGATCTGGTAAATTTCAGCAATAAATTTGTCCAATCCACAGGTTTTCTTTGTTGATATATATATTTTTTTTTTTAGTATTTCAGTTTCTCTGCTTTTTACTAATGTATGTTGTTCTTTTCTAACATCCTGTTCTTTCAGTTTTGACACATGGTAGGTGGAAGTGTAACCATTTCTTCTAGATTTTCCAATTTATTGGAATATGAACTTCAAAATAGTTCCTAATGAGCCTCTGGATTTTAATATTATTTATTATAATATATCCTGTTACATCTTTAGTTTTAATAATTTGAATTTTTCTGTTATTGATAGTTTGTCTATTTACTACTCTTATTATCTTTTTTTTTTTTTTGAGACAGGGTCTCACTTTGTAGTTCAATCTGGTTCTGAGCTCAGCCTCCAACTCAAATCACAGCAATCCTCCTGCCTCTGCCTCCCAAGTGTTGGGATTCCAGGCGTGAGCCACCACACCCAGCACTGTGGTATGTGGTACTGGTTGCTGCTGGGCGTGAGTCTCCATGCCCATTATGGTATGTGGTTACCAGGGATCAAACACAGGCCCTTGCACTTGCAAGACAAGTGCCGGAACCACTGAGCTAACTCCCCGGCCCTACTCTTATTATCTTTTTAAAAACTAAACTCTATGATTCATTGACTCTGTTTTTTAGTTTATTTCATGAACTTGTGCTTCAATGTTTGCTATTTCTTCCCTTCTGTTGGGGATGGTTTTGTTTTGCCCTAGTTTATCTAAGACTTTGATGTGTACCATTAGATTTGAAATTTCTGTTTTTCTGACTATGAATGACTCAAATTTATCATTCTTTATGGCAGAGTAATGCTTCATTCTATAGGAAAACCACATCTTCTTTATTCCATCTCCAGTTGATGGACATTTGGGTTGTTTCCAAGATTTAGCAATCACAAACTGAGCTTCTATAAACATGAGTACTTTCAGAACATACTCATAAATGAAATATATAGGTTACAGATGTGTAAATACCATATCCTTTCTCTGATATGAGAAGCTGAAAATGTAAATGAGTTCTAAAATGTATGTTATATATTGTACAATAGAATGTCTTCAAAGGGAAATGGGGCAGGGGTAAGTAATGAGGGGAAAGTAAAAATTGTGATGGCAATAAAAAAAAAGGCACTAAAGCTTATGTATATGGGGGTGGGGGTTGGAGGATGGGTAGGGGAATGGGAAAAATGAGATTCAAGTCATGTCATATACCGTTATAAATTGTCAATGTTGAGTGTGATAATGATAGGTATATAAAATACATATTTCACAATAAAAAAGAAATTTCCATTTTCCTAATGTAATAACTCATATCTATAAAGTTTTCTCTTAGGACTGCTTTTATTGAGTTCACAGATGTTAATATACTGTATTTCAATGATAATGTTCTGGAAATTTAAAATTTCTCCTATGATTTTGTCAGGAAAATAGTTAATGTCTGGTGATATATTATTTAATATCAAGCATCTGTCTATGCAATTTTTATACTTCACCTTTCTATTTTTCATTCCACTGTGGTTTGGTAAGATACATAAAATTAGTTCAATTTTTCTGATTTGTTGACATTAGCATTTTAACCTATAGTTTTGCCTACTGTGGAGAAAATTTCATGCTACTGAAAAAAGGCATATTTTGCTCTTACTTCTTTGAATGATCTATAGATGCCTGTTAAATCTATTTGATCTACAAGGCATTTAATTGTGATGTTTCTTTGTCTATATGCCCTATTTATTTGTGAAGGTGTGGTATGTAAATCATTTACTCTAATTTATTGTAATACAGTGTAGACAATGTATCTAAAAGTATATGTTGACTTAGTATAATTGTCTGACATGTTTTATATATTCTTTACTCTATTAGTCCAGTTTCCATCTTTATATATAATTAACCTTATATAGATTTATAAAACAATAAATGAGTCTGATGCTAGAAAAATAAAAGTGGGAAGGTTGGAGGTAAGAGAGAAGGAAAGAAATTGAGATGTGTTGTATATATGTACCAATACCTTACAGTGAATGTAATCATTATTTACTGCAATCATGTACTAATAAAAGTCAAAAATAAAAATAAAAACCCTGTAGTCTGAAAAATAAAATTGTATTGGGTTCTATTTGTCCCTTTTTGTTGAGTCATATTTCCCTTGTGAAATACAGTGTACTTACCTTCAGTGCATATATATTGACAGTTTTTATACCTTAATGATGGATTGTTTACTTGACTGATATGTATTGACATCCTTTATTTCTGTTAATTTTAATTTAAAGTTTGCTTGGTTGGATTGAGTCTATTTACCCTGGCTTGATTTCATAGTCCAGTTGCTTGGAGTACCATTTCCATCCTTTCACTGTTAGTCTGTGTTTGTTGTTGAGGGGTGAGGCTTGTTTCTTGCTGGGAACATATAGTTGCATCTTGTTTTAAAATCTAATCTGTTGATCATTGCCCTTTGAATTGAGAGTGAAGAGCATTTACTTTCAGTGTTGCTATTGAAAGGCATGTCATTGTGTTCTAATGTTTGATTAATTTCTTATCCTCATTTATTTATCTCCTCTACTAATGAAATTTATTTTTTCCCATGCTTTCTATAATTGTGTTTATGTTCTGTGTTTAAGATTTTCGTATTGTCTGCAATACTGGCTTATTTGTCACAATTTCTTTTACTTCATACTTATTGTGGAAGGTCTAATTTTGTCCTTTGATTCTGAATGATAGCACTGGAGTATTTATTATAAGATATGTTAGCTGTTATTTTCTTTCAGAGATTTAAGTACATTATTCCATGCCCTTCTGGCCTTTAACATTTCTGTTAATAATTCTGCTGTTATCTTAATGGCTTTGATATTGTAAGTGATTTGACATTACTCTTATCTAGCTCTTAATAGTCTTTTCATTGTTTAGGAGTTTTTTGCATTTTGGCTGTGTTGTGTTGTGGAGAAGTTCTCTTAATTTGTATATGTTTTTAAAATAATGCCTTGCTAAGTCACTAAGTTTCGTATATTCAGCTTGAAGTCTTGATTCTCCTGTCTCTTTCTTAGTATTCTGAGTTTACAGACATGTCCACTACACAGCTGAGAGGTTTTTCTCTGTCCTGTCTCTTGGGGGTTCTAATCACCTCTAGTGCCCCACAGCATTTTGTTTTCTAGATATGGAAAATTTTCAGCTATTGCTTCATAAGTTTTCATTGCTATTAGCCTCCATTTGTTTATGTTGAGGCATAAAGTCTTATATTTGGTCTTTAAAGTCATCCCAAGGCTTTAACATATTCATTCTATTCATAGAGTCTTATATTTATTATTATCTGAGTGTTCTGATACATCTGTGTTACAGTCACACCCTGCTGTTCTTTATACCTTACTAGTGAAATAATCAGTTAAATTTTCTACCTGATTTGTTGGGACTTTCTAGGATTTTTTTTTTCTTTTTTGGAAAATTCTATCTCTATTAACATAATCCTTCATGCTCTGCATCATTTTCCTTAATATTTATTCAGCTGTTTATTTCTATCTTGTTTGAGTTTTTAGATCTTTTTAAAAAATCAGTTTTTGAATTATTTGGCACTTTTTCCATTTCAGTCTATAGAATAAATTAATGGAGTATTTGGAAGTATCTTGTTACTTCTTCCCCGTGTTTCTTATGTTTTAATGTTGAGGTGTGTGCATGAATTGTGATAGATAACTCTTCTATCATTATATGTGGAACTTTTTATCTTGTGGTCTTCTCTGTACCATGTGCCCCGAGTCGTTGGTATGGCTCTGTGTGAAAATGCCTGTTCTCCTGAGAATTCTAGGTTCAATCATATCAACTTCTTTGAGTGGAGACTTAACTACAAGTAACATTTTTAACTAAAAAGCCAACCACATATCAACATATAATTTAAACTGGTTTAAAAAAAAATCTTTACTGTTTTACTAACATGGATAAGAAAGGAATAAATCTACAAAAAGTTAAGCATCAATAATATCATACTGATACTAATAGTATATATATGTGTGTATACCTATGTATACACACATATATATAGAACAAGGAGAAGAGAGATAGAAAAGGTCTGAGAAGAGTATGAAACAATAAAGAGAATACAAAGAGAAAGGGATAGGAAAGATAGGAAGAAAAATCTTTAAAAAATGATCAGAAATCATAAAATAAAATGACACCATGAAAAAACATAAACTACAAAACGGCATAGAAAAAGTATCACATTTTAGCATGCCATCCAACCCTGAAAGAGCATCTAATATTGGAGCCTTCCTGGTATAAGGAATGCAATAAAAACTATTTTATTCTGAAGTATTTCTTCTCTTCCTCTGTCTCAATAGGTTGAACAACTTAGAGTAGAGTTGGGGCTGAGCTTCATTCCTTAGTGATTAAAAGTGTGATGTGTATATAAAATGTACCAATAAGAAATTCAAGTAAAAGTGTAAAAATGATTTAAAAAGCTAGTGTTAAAGCAAAGTTGTCATTGGCAGTTCTAGATTCACACTTGGCACCTCAGATTTTCTTTTTCTTTTCTTCTTCTCTTCTTTTCTTTTTACACCTGGGAATGAGGGTGAGTTAGAGTTGGAGTCATCTGCCAAGCCTTGCACTTGGCTAATCTTGGCCTGGTCTGGATTTTGAGTTCTAGTGCTGGAGATTCTGTCCTTTTGCAGGTATGGCTTGTCTATCTCTGAGAAGGGCAGAGACAGCAGGGTACAGAGTCTTTGCTGCAATGAGAAGCCACAACCATGAAGCTGTCTGCCAGCCCAGCCACGGTGTTCCCACCCCAGAACTGTATCCACTTTGTCAACCCTAAATCCATATATAGTTCTCTTTACTTATCACAAGTTCCAATTGCCACTTTTTTTTTTAATAGTAAAAGTTAACACATGAGGAGGCTCTCTAAGTTTCTGTTCTAGGAGGAAGGAGCTAGAACTCCTTGAGTGTGGTAATCTCATCTGTTTCAGGAACTAAATAGAACAGTGTTCTCTGACACTTGGCATCTGGTGTTTCCCTCTTCTTGGCCAAATGCACTCCTTACCATCCAGCACACTGCTCAATTCTCTTTAGCTGTCGTGTCACCTGGTGGCTGTACCAGTCCACTTTGCAGAGCATGGGATCAGTTTTCACCCTGGTTGGCATTTGTGCTAGTTCACTTTCTGGAATCTGGACCAGGATTTCTAGGCACTTATTTAGATAACTGGTGGTTTCTTGTTACCAGGGAGTTGTACTTGAAAACTTTCTTGACTCTGCAGCTGGGTTTCGCACAGCTGGGCACCTCGTATACTTTCCTCTGCTCCACATCATAATTATATCTCAGTCGCAGTCACCCTTCTGCTGGGTTCATATTGGTTCTTAGTCATTGTGTCTTTTGTGTCCTGAAGATGAGTGCCTATTGTATCATGAAGATGTTAAACTGTGGGAGTTTCTGTTCTCCTACAAAGTCAACTCAGATAGTAGGTTGCTTCTTATGATGGCTTCTGGTTCCAGTACTGTCTAAACCTACTGGGCAGTGCTGAGTACTATCTCTTCCATGTCAGCTCACTTGGAAGTACTTGGGTGACCCTTCTGCTCAGACTATGTTTGTTCATTAACCAATGCTGTGTTTTTAAGAGTATGTTGCAAATCAGTGTGAAAATTCCTAAGAAAACTAGGATTAGAGGTTCCATTTGACTTGGCCATTCCTGTGCTAGGTATATACACAAAAGAATTAAAAAGATTCATATCACAGAGACATATATGCACCCATGTTTAGAGAAGCTCAGCTTGTGATAGCTAAATCTTGGAAACAACCAAAATGTCGCACATCTGGAGAATGGATAAAGAAGATGTGGTTCTTTTATAGAATGGAGTATTATTCTGCCATAAATATGATAAGACTGAGTTATTCATACTCAAATGGATGCACCATCAGGAAATCCTCATAAATAAAATATATAGGTCACAGATATGTAAATATAGTATCTTTTATCTGGAATGAGAAAATGAAGATGTAAATGAGTTCTAGTATAAAAAGTAGATATTGTGAAATAGAAAATATTTAAAAGGAAACAGAGTGTAAGGATAAATAACAAGGGGAAAAAGAATGTGATAGTAATAAAAAAAGGAAACAAAGCTTATAAATATAGAGGGTGGGGAGTTATAGGGTGGATAGGGAAAAATGAGAATCAAGTCATGTCACATTCTGGTAGAAAAACTCTCAATGTTGACTGTGATGATGATGTGTATATATAAAGATTTGAATTAAAAAATATGTTGGAATTTTCTGCTTCAGCCCACGGGAGGGGAGGTTTTTCTGAGCCATTGCTTTCATGTCACTTATTGTTGTAAATTGCAGTATTTCTGGGTTTCACTTTGTTATTGGCTTATTCAAGTGGGATTTCAGTATTTCCTGTGGTTCCCTATTTCATTCTGCAGCTGCATATCTGCTTATTTGAATATATACTTTGGTGAATCCTGTAAATACAACCTGCTTCTATTCTTCTATGATCTTCTTTGGAGCACGATTTTGTTTTTATAGATAGAGTATTCACATAGAATTTCTTCAAACTTGACTTTGAAATTTATTAACATTAACAATTAAAATTTATCTATTGGTAACAGTATCAATGTCAAGATTTAGAGCAGTTAGGTGACACAGTGTAGGAAAAAGATCATTATGCAAATGTGAATCAACAAACACTCATCAATTGTAGGATAAAAGATCTTCTAGAACTTATCTCCTTTGTGATTTTTAAGAATTTAGGAATATATATGGACTAAGACTCAGCTAGATGTAAAGAAAATATAACATGTGGAGTTAAAGGCTAATTCAAATCTTCCAGTTAGTTAAGCTTAGAAATATACAAACAAATATAGAGAAAAAGATAAATAGAATAGGAATGGGAAACTAAGGAGCATACCTCCCAAGAAAAAGCTTTCTTGAGTATGCAAAGTTAGTTGACAGCTTTGCCCTACATCTAGGGGAGATCTAGAGGAATGTAAAAATACAGAGTAACTTGTTTCCTTTAGTTTCCTTTGAACTTGGCCCATTGAATGACTGATTTTCTTTAGTCTGTACATTACAAAACCTGAACATCAATTGGTTATTCCAGACCCACAAGACCACTTGTTTAAAATAAGTTCCTATGTTTTGTATAACACCAAGTTAAAGAAATAGTCTTGAAACTCCACTTTAAAATGCTTTCCTGGAAAACAGGATCTTATCGTTCTTATTTACTATAAACACTCTCCTGCCTTTTTCCTTCTGTCTGTGATTTCAGTGTTGTGAGATAATGAGCTCAGGTTTATGCAGTTTACACAGGGTTAAATGATTCACTAGGAAAATGGAAAGGAAGTGGCTAGTATGTAGGAAATATTGCATTTTGTATTTATTGTTTTGAAGTGGAAATTTAAATATTTATTGAAGAATTCTATAATACTTGACAGACAGACATAGTGGCTTGACCACTACATTTTACCTTCCTTTGGTTTCCTGTTAGGTACATATAGCAATTATTATCAGAACCTTATTGCTTTTATCCAAGTTCATTAAATGATGTATGATATGGGAACTGAGTACAATATTTATGCTGAATTTTAAAGATTAAAACAAAAGAAGACTTTCTCTTTATATAATGTTAAATTTATTATGAGACTTTATTATAGAAATTATCAAACTAATATAATGATTTTTGCCTGTAATTATTAAGTAAATATCGACTGTAGTTTTTAAAGCTCTTAAGAAGATAGTCTGAGTTATCATTACAGCTTTACAAAGGGTTATTTATTTTTATTCAGGTATTTCAAGTTATATTTCTGTTTATTATGCTTTCTGTAGTCACTGGTTGATGGGAATTTGAATTGTTTATAGTATGAATCTCATATAAATGGTAGTGTGAATATTTGCCCAGCAATGTTTTAGTAGAAATGTGTTTTTATATTTTTGGTTAAATTCTTATAATTAGAATTGTTGGGTAAGTTTGTTGGTTCAAAGAGGCTACATACTGTTTGCAAGACGTCTGTTCAGTTTTACATTCCCATTAGCAAGACAGATAGTTTTAATTTTTTTTATGTCCTTAACATTTGTGTTATCACTTTTACTATAGTCACACTGTAGGATGAGTAGTGCTATCTTGTTGAAATTTCAGTTGAGATTTTATTGATAATTATTATTGATCATATTTTCATGTACATTTTTTTTAGCAAATTGAGTTTATCGGTACATTTTAGGAATACATTATGATCACATTCTTCATTGAGAATTTGCATCTGTAGATGATATATCTTGATTCTTGTTTTCTCCTATCCCTCTGCTCTCCCTTCAAGCCCAACCCCCTGTGTACATAAACACTGTTTCTGTTTTTCTTTTTAACTGTCAATTTTTTAATAATTTTGTTTTGTTTTTGTTTTGGGGACAGGTTCTCACTTTGATAGTTTAGGCTGGCCCCGAGCTCAACCTTGAGTTCACAGCAATCCTCTTGCCTCTGCCTCCCACATGCTGGGATTACAGGTGTGAGCCACCATGCTGAGCAGTGTGGTATGTTTCTGATTGCTGGTGGGCATGAGTCTCCATTCCCAGTATTGTTGTGTGTTGTTACCAGGGATTGAACCCAGGCCCTTGCTCTTGCAAGACAGGCACTGGAACCACTGAGCTAAATCCCCAGCCTTTTCTTTTCTTTGCTTTCCCCTATCCCCACCAGTAAGTGTTTACTTTCAAATATTTTCTTCCTATTTCATAATACCTGTCACTAGACACATTTTGGACCTCATTTACCCCTTCAATTTCTCATACTTGGGAAATGACACAGTACTTACACATCTGTGTCCTGTTTATTTAAATTATGAGTATGGCCTCAAAGTGCATCCATTTAGCTATAAAAGTCTCTAATTTATCATTCTTTATGGCTGAGTAATACTTCATTTTATTAAAAAAAAACCCACATCTTTTTTTTCCAGTTTCCAGTTAATGGGTATTTGGACTACTTTTGAGATTTAGCTATTACAAACTGTTCTGCTGTAAATATGCATGCACATATGTTGCTGTAGTATTCTTTTAATCCTTTTGTGTATGTACCCAACAGGGAAATAGCATTGTGAAATGTGATCTCTAATCCTAGCTTTTTGAGCAATATCCACACTGATTTCCATAGTGGCTGCATCAGCCTATATTACCACCAACAGTGGAGCAGGGTTCTTTTTCTTCACAGCCCCATCAGCATTTGTTATTGGTTGATTTCATATACATATTAACATTCATATCTGTACAATATTTAAACATTTTTCAATTAATTTTATTTGTCATTCCTTAAATTTTTAGGTTTATTTTACATTTTGGACAAAAATCCTTTTACCAGAAATATAACATGTAGATGTATTTTCCCAGTTTATTTTGTATGAATGATTTTTTTTTTTTTTTTTGAGACAGGGTCTTGCTTTGTAGTTCAGGCTGTTCCTGAGCTCACTATGTAGCCTAGGCAAGTCTTAAACTCACAGCAATCATTCTGCCTCTGCCTACTGAGTGCTGGGATTATAGGCATGTTCCACCACACCCGACACTGTGATATGTGGTATTGATTGTTGAATTCTCCACACGCAGCATTGTTATGTGCAGTTACTGGGGATCAAACCCGGGCCCTTACACTTGCAAAGCAGGTGCCAGAACTACTGAGCTAAATAACCAGCCTGTGAATGATATTTTTAAAGCCCAAAAGATTTTAATTTTAATCAATATATATTCATGATTTTTTCTTTTATAGGTAATTTCCTCATCATATATAAAAATTCTTTAAGTAATACAAGACACAAAAGATATCTTCTCTTTTCCATAAATTTTATGACTAACTCATATTTAAAGTTATGATTTATTTTGACTTAATCATAGGTATGGTGTGAGATTAAGATTGAAGTTGATTTTTACACTATAAAATTCAATTATGCCAGCACCACATGTTAAGATTTTTTTCACTTTTGAAATGCTTTTGCACTTTTATTGAAAATTAATTATAAGTAAAATGATTAATTTGAGACTCACAATTTTAAATCATTGACATAAATATATTCTTTCATTGATAGCACAGTATCTTAATTATTGTGTGCTGTGTTAAGTTTTTTTTTTTTTAATCTTTATTGGTACATATACACATCATGATTGCACTTCATAATGGGGATTTGTACTAGTATAAGACACAACTTAATTCTCATTTTTTCCCATAGCCCTACACACCCTACCATCCCCCCATATACAAAAAATTTGTTTCCTTACTTTTTTGTTACAATCTCAACATTGTCCCCTTTCACCTTATTTTACATTGAGCATTTTCTATTTCACAATATATAACATACAATGCTAGGACTCATTTACATCTTCATTTTCTCATACCAGAGAAAAGATGCGATATGTACCTATTTGTGCCCTATTTATTTCACTTATGAGGATATCCTCAAGGTATGTCCATTTAAGTAGAAATGATTCAAAC
>PVIR01015748.1:0-37745 GCA_004026965.1 Petromus typicus
GCTGGCTTCCTTCAGGCATCTGACATAGCTGGACACTGACCAAAGATGCTCTGCTTTGTTCTTGGAGGGAGAGGTTTAGCTGGACCCTGGAGTCCCTTCTTCCCCCAGGAACAAATGAAGAAGGAGAGCAGTAACTGATATGTAAAGAAATAAACTCAATGACCCAAATAGTTTTCAAGTCTTTGCTTATATTCTGTTCAGCAGTATTTCATGAGCTACAGGAGGTCCCTTGATTAAACACAAAGTCAGCAGCAAAGATAGTGGCTATAACTGCAGAGTCACTGGCAGAGGTCACGGGTGCAGGGATAGGGAAGAATTAGAACCATTTGTGCAACTCTCCATGAAAACAAAAATATTTTCACATAGGCACATTTTTCTCTATGACTAACTGTAGGATTGGTACTTCAAAAGATGGGCCATTTTATTTTATCAGTTGCCTCATTATAAAATATAGCTAATAATCATATATTTAGAGGAGTAAAATGCTCATCCCATAGCCTGTTGTATAGTATAGTAATTATTTGACAAATGTTAACTATCATCAGTATATTACTTATGAGATAAGGTTGAAATACTCTTAACACTTTCCCAAGCTTTTTAAACTTAGGCTATGATTAGCATATACACTAAGAATTTAGCTATAGCTTTGAGATACATCTGTGAACTTTGCAGTGTATGCCATTTGTGCTTCTGACTACATTATCACACACTGCGGTTTGAAAAGCTCCTCAAAGCAAGATTCTAGGATGTTTTAGACCAAGTTTACGATGGAAATGGAGAATGTTAGATCTTGTCCATCCCTCCTCTGTAAATTTGCCTTTTTAGAAATCTGCAAGTTCAGAAGCTCCTAATCTGAGTTTCTCCTAACGTCAAACAAACTAGCACAGTGGTCGTGTCCCCAGCACACATAGAAAGGAACCGGCACATTTCTCTGTTGCTCCTTTTGAGTGTATCTGCTGCTGAAGAGAGAGCTCTCCAACCCTTCCTGATGACTGGGTCACTGTTACCAAATAGATTCCTCTGGATGCATATTACCCTTATTAACTGAAAATAAAAGGTAATTTGGACATCAATTCATTATAAATAGATCAATATTCCTCTCTGCTTCCTGCTGCAGTTTCGTTATTCAGAATTGTAACACATCTGCTGTGTTTAGCACCTAGGCCTTCAGTGGTTATGTTCTGTAAATCAATGCTTCATAATATAATTCAAAGTAATCCCATAATTGAGTCTAATTAAGAACAGCTTCAGATAATTATTGTGGAATTATTGGAAGGAGAGATTGTAGAGATTTGATCATTTATTCTGTGTTCCCCCTGCTGGTTAGAGTTCCCTGTAGTTTTTCTTTGATCTGTCTAATCTTGTTTTGAAGACTTGTAAGAATTAATCTGTTTTATATTTTTCTTTGAACCCCCTAAGAAGTATAACACATTTTGCAGATTCACATGATATACCAGATACTTTCACGTAATATTTATTTTCAGTGGCATTGTCTCTCATCATTCTTGCAGACAGGTATTTCATTTGGGGAGTTACAAGGTGATTGAGAGTACAGTCCATTCCTCAGGCTTAATAACAGGTAATATGCTGACTTATCCAGTGAAACGCCAGACCCAACTGCTTACACTCAGTCTCTTTCTCCTTCTCTTGGCCCTTTCTCTGATGAGTTTCTTTCACTGGCAGGCCGTTCTGAAGTTGAAGCAAAAGTAAACCTCGACAGCTCTGTTTCCACAAAAGACCCACAGATTCCCAGTGTTTATGTGACCACCCCCACACACACACACACAAATTGCCGACTGGTTGTAGATGACATGCTCACCCTTGGCCTGTCCTGTCTCAGCCTGAAGGAGATCACCGACTGGCTAGCCTAGATCATGTGCCCACTGATGTGGCAAGATGGGTACAATGGTAGTTCCGCGGAAGCCATAGGAATGAAAACACAGTCCTCTTCCATCCAGAGGCAGACAAAATAAATAAAGCCTTGTACTACACTTCATAATCTTTTTCCCATTGAAGCTTCTTTACCACATTTGCAGTCTCCTCCTCACTGCAGTTTCTTCAAGCTTAGTTTTCAGGTGAAACTGCAACTGAGCCCATTTGCTATTCTGGCTCTTTTTCTATAAAAAAGTTATTTTGTTGAATTCTGACCAGTTGTGGAAAAAGTAGGTAAAGAACACCTTGACATTTTAAACAGCCACATCAATCTGATGTGTTATGGATGTGAAAGAGGATTTGTTAAGAGATACAGAGAGGGAGAGAAGAAGGGGCCTGAAGAGATTCCACATTCCCATCAAATTTTGAGAACCTACTGTCTAAAAATCTTCTTGGTATGAGTATGGTTCCATGGAGTCAGGGATTTAGCTCAGTGGCACCATGCCTGCCTTGAAAACACAATGTCCTGAGTTTGGTTCCTGTATGATTCTTTAGAACCAGCTAAAATATAGAATAGCTTCCAATTCTAAATTTTCCTTGTTGAATTCACCTTTCTCCTATAGCTAAATTACAATTGAAAGTTATGTCTGGCTTCTCCTGAGTTTATGAGGAGGGTAAGTTGTGTGGTTGGTGCAACTCATGGCAACCTATGATGAACTGGACGGCCTGGAGGGGGCCTTTGAATATTTTCTTTGCCTGGCACTCCAAAGGAAAGCTGCATTTTTTGCCACAACAGCTGTCTGTCTGGATATTCTTTCTTGGCATGAGAAGGAGTTCTTAGACTAATACATTTGTCTTCTTTTTCCTTCTTCAGCGCAACCACTCAGTTTATCACTAGCTTTAAAAAATTACTTCCTGATCCTGTCTTTTGTCTCTTCATCAAATTGGCATTATTTTATAGGAAAAGAACTAGAAGCAATTGAACTTATTTTCATCTGTAATTTTGGAAAAATAGTTCTATCAGAATTGCTTCTAATATACATCGAAATACATGTAATATGAAGTTATTAACAAGTTTCAATGAATAAAACATTAGCCTGGTCCCTTTGTGAGCTTGTCTTATGCATCATTTTCAAAATATGAGACAAAGATGCTTACAAGGACTAATAGCTAGGAGAAAACTTCCATGCAGTTTCACAATGTGAGCATTTAAAAAATAATGGAAAATCCTGAAATCCTGAAGTTGTGTGAGACAAGTACTAAAGAATAAAACTTCTCTCAGGAGAGGTATTTATCTGACTCATGGGTTAGCATCACCATACTGTTATTCACAATTTTAAAGAGAGCCAGTAATATTTAGAATAATACAGGTTAGGTCTTTAAAACTGACATAATTGTATCATTCTTTCCTGTGTTTTAAAATTACCTTCAAACTCCAACACATAGTACTTAGCTCAATAAATAAAATATAGCACTATAAGGTGATTATTTGAGTATATAGGGGTAATTGGTTTAAAACTGATTGGATCACAGTTTATACAGAAAAGTCCTTTAAAAATATCTTTAAAATTCTGAATGACGATATTATGATCTGCTTAGCATCCACCCTGACTTTACTCCTAAATATATACCCACACAGACATCATAAGGACACAGATTCTTGCATGCGCGGTCCAGTCTGAGAGATCTAGAAGAGTATTTAGAGCACATGGAACAGATATTTCACACCAAGTTGATATAACCTAATTTTAATCAGTACCTTAGGCTAGGGGCAAGTTTTACTCATTGCTAAGTGAATACATAAGTTATTGAAACTTTGTGTATGTTTCTTATTTTCCTTTCCATCTTTGTATCTGAAAAGTTTATTGAGACAATATTCTAACTACATAAGATTCAGACTATTCATTACTTTTCTAAATGAACTACATCAGACAAAGACTTCTAAATTTGGCAACATCCTTGACTTTATTTGATGTACATGGCTAATGACTCTGTAAATAAAGTGGATGAGAGAATCTTGTTCTTGGCAAGTGGAAAGACTGGTTTATTATACTGGATGTATTCACAGTCAAGGTCATGACCACAGATGTTCCTGGCCTTATTCTCCAGTGTACTCTCATTTGATGAGAACTGGGGAGGGTTGATGAAGAACAAATGAATGTATGCTAGACGGCAATAAACAAGGACTCAGAGTGACTTCTGATTTTAATGAAACAAGAGCAAGTGCAGAACTGCCCTATCGTTACCATCTAAATGTGTTTGAAAATTAATTTTTATGTACTTGCCATCAATTAATTAGCAAATTCTCTCCCAACTATGTAAAATATTCTCTCACTACATACAGACACACCAGCCATCTTACTGACTTCATGTTCTTGGAGACCTCTTCTTACAGCTTCCTGCCTGTTCTATGGTTACTCCCCAAAGCCTCATGTGGTCCCAGGTAGAGAATTTCAAAAGTGACTGGATTAGGATGATAGTGGGACTAAAGCAATAGATACTGGAAGCCCCACTCTGGGTATGGGTAACACCAATCAATTGGCTTTTAGCCTGAATATAATGTAAGGGAACAGAAAGAAGGCAGGCTGCTGCTTGCTCTTGCTGCACTCTGCTTGCTACACTCTGGAATATTTCTCCTCTCACGCCTCTCTGCCATGCTCCCTTACTTTGGAACCAGCTAACTATGGACTGAAACCCCTATAAACTGTGAGCCAAAATAAACTTTTCCTTCCTTAACTTGTAGGTGTTGAGTATTTTGTCTCAGAAATGAGGAAGGAAACTATGACATTGTGCTATTTCAATGTCAGATGTACTCTGTATTTCCCAACAGCCATCTAGGAGTCTTCCTTCACAATTATTTGTGGAGAGTATTTTGCAGCAGCTTCTTCAAAAAGCATGCTAGAGAAGATAGAGTTTTTGAGAATGTGCATATATGAAAATTTCTGTAGTCTACTGTCAAATGTAAATTAGTAGACTTTCTGGGTATAAAATTCTGTGTTATTAATTTATTTCACAATTATGTACACATGGATCTGTTCTTGTTTCCATTATTGGTGTTGAGAAGTTCATAGCCATTCTGAATTTTTATATTCCATGGATATCTTTAATCTCTGATAGTATATAAAATCTCCTTTTTATTATCAGTGTTAATTTTTACAACATACATAAATATGGGTATATTTTTTCATTTATTGGGCTGAATATTTTTAATCTAAAGATTTGTGGCCTTAAAATTCTTCTGAATCATTTCTTTGCTTATTTCCTTTGCCTCTACTTTGAGTGTTTTTATTTTTTCCTATATTATTTGGATATGACACATCCTGAGTTAACAGCAGGATTCTCAAATTCATCAGTATCCTTCCTAGGAACAATGCCCTGGAGATTGAATTGGGAAAAGTGATAGACATTTGGTATAAATTGTCACTAAATATCACCACTTTTGACATGGTTCCCCAACCATGCAAGGGGTGACTCATAATTGAAAGATTCTCTGTTATGTCTATGAGAATAAATCATCAGACTTCTATGAGGGTGGAAAAGAGGTAATTATCTGGGTTTATTTCAGCCATTTGTTTAAATTTCATTGCCTAAACTAATCTCTATGAATTTGATATATTCCTTGGTTTTCACTACTGCTGAGTCATTTTGTAATCATCCTTCTGCTTTTCTTCCTATGAACTTTTTCTCCCCTTTTTGGGTTTTGCAATTAATAAACAAAAAACAACCATTTATTTTAGTGAGGTTTCAAGGTGCCAACCAAGTAAATGCTATCAATATTTGGCCAAGCCAATAGCTTAATCATAGTTTCACTAAATAAATAACAGTAAAAAATAGAGAATAGTGGTTTATATATAGCAACTTTCCTTACTGCTTAAATCAGACCAGACCAGGATTCCAGAACAAGAGTGTTAACCTTTTTCAAAAGACAGTGTTTCTTCATTAAATGCATGTGCAAGTGCACATACCTATCTCCTTTAGGCTACTTTTAAAGCCCCATATTCTCAGAAATTGTTCATGGTAGATACAGACCAAGAAAATTCAGAAATGCTAATATCTAACTGCATCATAATTACCATGGTATTATGATAGATATGTTTGCTTTCATTTACTCATCTAAGGAATATTTGATCACCAACTAACCACTGGTGCTTCCTGAAAGAATCATGAAGAAAATAGTAGAACTGGTAAAAATCAGCTGCTACTGTTGTGTCCCTCTGTCTTTCTGTCTGTCTGGGTTGGTTGGTTGATTTGATTAATTGATTGATTATGACATGATATTATTAGTTCAGGCTCACTCTGAACTCATTATGTAGCCCAGGCTGGCCTCCAACTTGAGCAATCCTCTTGCAGTTGCCTTCGAAATTCTGAGATTACATGCATCTGCCAGTGCCCCTGAATTAATACAATCTCTTTTAAAGTAGAGAGTACAAAGAATATTAAACAAGGAAAAGTCTGTAAGTATTATTTAGTTTCAAGTTCATTAGCAAATGAATAACTGATTGTCAACAATCTAAGGTCACTACCCATCTCTTCTACTTGTCAAATTAAAATGGTATTCACACTAGTGTGATAAAATCAGAGTCTTTTATAAAAATTATCCCATTATTATCAACTTATTTTTAATCATTGTTGTAAGTCAGCACTGCTTTAATTCAAAGTTCCTAAAAAAGGATCACAGGTCCAAGATCCCAGATACTAAAGTATTTGCACAGTATTTTTATTTATTCCATGAACCCTAACATTACACATGAAAAGGACTATATAAAGTGCAATAAGGCACTTCAATATTTGTCCGACTCTATGTGGATTATTCCCTAATAAATTTCATGAGTGTCATTTGTCTATAGCTTAGGAAACTTTACTCAGCAACCAGGGACTACTATCTGTATATTACAGAAAAATTTAAGTCATCTTTGTGTTCATAACTGGAAATATCGTAATAGTTAAGAATAAGATAGGAAACTAAATTACCTGAGTTTGAACCTTAACTCTGACCTTACTGACTGCATAGTCACATCCAAATTTCTCATGTTCTCTATGTTTTATTTTCCTCATCTTCAATTAGGACAATGGCAGTAATATTAACATGAAGATCATTCATGTTAAGCACTGTCCTCTGCATTGTGATTATTGTTTACAAGTACTGCACCAATTATCTCATGTTGGAAGAACAAACTGCACGATTTCTTTTTGGAATGTTTTCCATCTCTTTCCTTGACCCTGTCATATGTGTTTATTTTCTTTTTGACTGTTAAGAGTCTAATTTCTTTGGACTATCAAAATAATAGAGTGCTTATTATTATATATTCAAGATAATCAAACTGAGATTGAAATGTTAAGTGACTTCCCAAAATCTACATTGAATCCAAATCTTTTCAACAGAAATTATGTTCATTCCATTACATGAAATGGCTTCCATCTGCATAGAAAATGACAAGTTAACTGTCAGTTTGCAAGCATTTTGTTTTAATGAAATGCCTTTGACCATTGTCTTTGAAGTGAACACTGATAGTAGTTACTTTTCTTACAAAGCTATACTGGAAACATTAGTTTAGCACCAGGAAGTTCTACACCATGAGAACAGGAAGAATGAAGCTCTTTAATCACCTAAAGCACTAGCAGTGACCATAGCTTTAAGTGATTAACTTTCCCAAACCTAGTGAGCCTGAGTCCTACTTGAGAAGACATGTAAGTCTTTTGTAGTCAACCCCTATGTTATTTTTTTTAAACTGCCAAAGTTTATGTTTTAAAATATATGTCCATCTTTAAGTTTTAAATTTAAAGTGCAAATTTTGGTAAAATGATTATGAGGAGATTAAAAATATTTGAAGAGCAGAAGAGCCAGATTTGTGCTGAGAATTTTCTTAAAATTAGTTTTGTTGAGTTCAAGCTTAAGGTGTGGTCGTATCTGAATCTGTAATCCTTGCCTCATTTTTTTCCCAGCCTTACCTTTAATAAAGAGGAGCCTTATGTAGGCAAAGTACATCAAAGCTAGAGTTTGAGAAGTCATCAGAATTAGTGTAAGAAGGGACTTGGGGCCATTGGGTACTCAAATATGTCCAATGTCAACCTATAACACATGAGGAAAAATTATAGTACCCTTGAGTGAAGAAGAAGGCAATAAGAGAATTGGAACATAATACCCAAAAGAAAGAGAATTGAGAAAGGAAGAGATGAAAGTTGACCAGTGGCAGCTGCAATGAAATATTTTGTACCCATCTCATTTCTCCTAGCATGTTCATGATTGGCTATTCCTTAGGTCAAAAATTCATGTTCTGATACCATGATTACAGATACTATGGAACTCTATTATAGTACTGTATAGCCACAGTTATTCCTAAGCGTAAGATGCCAGTTGCATAATATAAGAAACTGTTTGAGGATTGAAAGACTGTAATGATCTTCAATGAACTTGGTCTCATTTTTGAAGTATAAATGAGCTAACTGACAATGCCTAAGTATGAGCTAACGCTCTGCTTAAAGATAGTGTTTGGACAAGATAGTGCTAGTAGGAGCTTTCTGAGATCTTAAATTCTTTGTGAAACCTAGAGCACATAAAAACAATAGAATCTTAAAAGTTGAGAGATATTAGTTTTTGCTCATTTTGCACTTAATTCCAGTCTATAAACCATTTATGAAACAGTGCCCTTAGTATTAAAACAGACACCACACATGTCTGAATTTCAAGCATAAAGATTTTGTCCAATCATCTGATGTGGCCGTAAGAGCTTGATGCTGAGTTGTGACCCTGACTCTCACCTCACTCCCTACAATTGGTGGGGGGGAGTCTCACCTGAACCTTGGACAGACAGCAGACCAACTCCTTGTCTTTGGCTGTCACCTGCTTAGCAACAGTTTGGTGAAAAAAAATTCCTTATTTGGAACTGTTTACTCTCTGTGGTTTCATGCCTTTCCTGGAAACTCAGGTGACCCTCTGCCCTGATTGGGAGGATTCTCCAGAGAAGCTGCGGAGATGCCAGTGCCCTAGGAGCCTGTCCGTGCCCGGAGGCAGCTGACTCTTGCCTTCAGCACAGGCAAGCTTGAGATGAGCAAGATTTCTTCTGTTGTCCTTGTTTAATAACCAGCTCTGCCCTATTCAATGTAACATTTCTCAAGCCTGAAGTGACATAAATAAACCAAATTTCTGAAAGATCAATTTTGGGAGTACAGACACAATGAAATAAAATATGCTGTGCCATTCTTCTTGAAAACATGGAGGTAGGAATGAAAGAAAGGACAAAAACTGAAACCCTGGATCTTCTTCCACTGAAACCTTTCTCTGGGGCTGCCTTGGCAGCAGTGCAATTGATACATTTATGCTTTACTTATCTTCTCCACCATATAGCAGAGGTCATGATAAAGCTAAATTTATCCAAAGACAGGTGATCAGGGTGATGAAGAATAGAAGAAAAAGAGAAATTGAGGTCTAGATCCCAGTTCCTATGTAATTGAGCATTAGCTACCTCATGTTTGTTTTACTTCATGCCAAAGCCAGAAGCAGATGTGAGACACAGTTTAAGAGTATAGAACTTGCTCTCAGTGATATTTTTCTGTTTGGCATGGACATTCTAACCAAACAGAGAATGATTTTGAGTAATTAGATGCATCAGCACATTTCCAGGAAGTGGAAGGTAAATTGGTACCTTGAGTAATTGGGAAAGGAAAGGATCCAGCTGGATGAGAAAAAGCAACTGAGAAGATCCATCCTTTGTGAAGGGCCCACAGACTGCAGAAGGGCTCATTCTGTGAGACTGGGAAGGCATCCAGCATCAGTTATAAGTGGCTTCACACAGATTCTTTCTAATATGCAGACCCATTGAGCAAGAGAAAGGCCAGGGTCATGAGTTGCGTTGCATCCCTACTGTGAATCTACTGCAATTTCTACTCACAGCATCTGCTATGTGAGCTTTGGGTGTAAGTAGCAATGATATGCTGGGAAGCTGCAGGATTTAAGTAATTGCTGCTCTTATTTTAGAGAAACCAGTCTACTCTGCTCTTATGTGAAGATGTTTCTGTCTTTAGTAAAAACCCATTCAAAATGATTACTGGGCTCAACTACTCTGTCTTAGTGAATCAGATCTTTTTCTCTGTCTTTCAGAAAGCCATACAGATAAAATTATATTTTAAAAAATACAAAAAGCTTTACAAGTAAAATTGAAGCTTGGAGCCAGAGAGTAAGGAGGGCCATGATGGAGCCGGAAAGCAGTACTCTGATTAGTACTCTCACATACTCAGAGAGAACAGACACAGAGTCTGGAATCACACTGACCTATTGCCAAATCCAAGCTTAGTCATTTCTTACTCATTTGTGCTTTTGTCCTCTAAAGCAAATTAGTTTTTCTCAGGAACAAAATGAGTTTTATAATAACGTCTCATCTTGGAGAGCAGTTGCAAAGATTAAAGAAAATAATGTTTCTTAGGTGTTTATTACTATGCCCTACTCACAGTAAGCACTCAGTAGGTCACTGGGGGATGAAAGATTGTTGTAGATGCTGCTAAAAAAAAGAAAAATATCTTTCCTTTTGAGGCCATTGTAACTTTCTGTGTAAGAGCACAGAAAGGTCCCAGAAGTGGAGTGGCTCTTATCCCGCCACATTCCAGGTTGTCCAGCATTGCAAAAACAAAAACAATTGGAAATAGATGGGTGGAAGGGGGATATTTGTTTTAAGTATCTTGGCATATCTCATGGAAATTCAAAAGGGGAAACTCAGGTGGGCCTCAGGAAGGCTTGGGCCTGGGTGCTTTGTTTTGTTGAATAAAATTATTTCTGGTCCCATAAGGGAACACAGAGATTGTCCTACAAGGAAGCAAAGGAAGTTGCAAGTACAGCCTGGAATTTGTCTATGAATTCTTCTCTTTAAGCTTTTCTTTTGCTCAGATCATGGCTATGGGAAATATGTAAGAAAAAGGTCCAAGTAGCAGAAGGTATTCTTGGTTGATGCTTTATGGTTTGGGCATCAGAAAGAGAACATCTTGCCTTAACCAAAAGACTAGGAAAGACTATGATAGGCTGGTTTGGTCATGATGACCACCCTGACGCCTTAACATGTCCATTCTGGGCACAGCCTCAGTCAGGTGCCCAGGCCACGACCAGCCACTGAGTCATTATGGTAGCGTGATGCCAGATCATGACAAACTTACCATAGTGACTATGAAAATCAATGAGGGAAGAAACATTTTCAGAAATGCAATTCTTGGCAGAGTTAAGGTAGTTGCCTCCTAGAATCCTGTCTACTCTGGAAGAGCAGTGTGGTAAAAGCTCTTCTGTCTTCTCAGGCCTTCAGATTCCATAGGTGTGCCATGCTATAACCTTGCATCACAGAGAATTAACTATACAATCAAGGGGAATTTAGAATTCCTGTGATCTTGAAGTGGACGCGAGTGTTGCAGGAACTCTGAAATAACAGATGCGTGTACCATTTTCTTAAATGAGTCTCTTGGAGTGTTATGGTTCAGTGAGAACAACCCAAGATGTATATGGCCATTATTACTTGACATAAAGTAATATGTAGGATTGATTCTTGGTTCTACTACATGGCATGTATGTGTATATCCCAGATTATATTGCTAACACTTGGTTTCTTCATATGTGAAGTAAGGGTAGCAAAATAACAGCCATCCAGTGTTTTTTTTTTTAAATTCAAATCTTTATTGATGCATTAAGAATACACATCATCATTACATTCAACATTGAGTTTATACCAGAATATGACATGACTTGATTCTCATTTTTCCCCTCCCCCCACCCGCAATGCAATCCTCTACATGAGGTTTGTTTCCTTTTTTTATTACTATCACATTCTTTATCCCATTATTTATTCCTACACCCTATTTACTTTTAAATATTTTCTATTTCACAATATCAACTATACATACTAGTTTAAATCTTCATTTTCTCAGAGAAAAGATGATATTTAGACATCTGTGACCTCTGTATTTCACATATGAGGGTGTCCTCAAGGTACATCCATTTGAGTATGAAACACTCAATCTTGTCATAATTGTATGAATGTCTCATAGCATTTACAGACATTATCATTATTTATCTCAAAGAATTTTTATTCAGTAGATTAATGATATGCACTCTTAAATTATAGATATCAGAATTGTTCTCCTTCTTCAGAGATAATAAACTCCATGGAGATAGGAATCACTTCATTTTGTCATTATTTCACAGGCCTCCCACAGGATTCACATGGTGAAAGTTCATTAAATATTTGTATGAATATGAAATGAACAGTCATGGCCCAGGAGGCTCGTGTGTGTTTTATACAGCTTCTTAATGGGCTCTGAAAACAAGCAGCACCCCATGATAACACAATTGGGAAATACATTGTGACCTGGTACCTTTCAAATCTGAGATGAACTCATTCCTTTTATTTGTTCATTTATTTATTTAATACATATTTATTGACTGTCTATTAATGTTCCAAACAGGGGCTTATTTTTTGCTCACATAGCATTGAGTGCACTCTTGAGCTCCATGATTTCTTTATGAAATACCCTCCACGAGGCAGGGTTTTGATGCCCTCTGGGCAAATCCAGTAGGCCTGAAACATAACTTCTGCTGAATTCTGTGTGCCTCACTTGTTGGTGAACTCCTTCGAGGACAGTTATCGTATTTTATTTCTATACGAGCTCTTACATACAAGGCGCAATAAAGGGTGAGCAAATGAATGATTAACTGACTTCCTAGAATTACAAATTGTACATATATCTATTCCTTACTGAATTTTCAGATCCTTAGAATGAAATAAGAAAGGCAACATAGTTTACAGGTTGGGTCCTTTAAGTTTTCCAAGACTCGCATGAATGACTTGAGTGATCGATAGGCTCATGATTTCTGAAGCAAACAAAGCAAAACCTAACAGTGAGAATAAAACTAGATTTTTAAGAAAATGCCTCTATCTCTTTTTCTTAATTTTCTCTTTTCTTATGGAAAAGAGACACACTTTATTGCTTCCATCCTAAGCTCTTTGCACTCTGAGATCAAACTTACATTATTAATAATTTGAAACAATTGTTTCCATGAAAATAGCCTAGCAACTTCCAAGAGCAGAATAGCAGCTTTGGCAACTTTTGCACATTTGGGTCAGATGTGCAACAGTTTTGACAAATATAATGTTTTAAAGGCGAATTTAAACACATTTCAAACCAACCTTTGAAATAAGAATTATTTTTTTAAGGTTTAATTCTATTCTAAAAAATGTTATTCCCTCTAACCAATAGGTTGGTTAACTTAACCCCTCCAAGAAGATAGGAGATATTAAGAACTGGTCTGTTAAAAAAATCACATGTATGTAAAGCATGTGTTGTTTTGTTAAAATTTTAAAACAATATATGTTCATCATAAAAATTTGAGAAAACACACCCAAGAAAAGAAAGAGTTTCATTCAAGATGGCAGACTCAGCAGTCTTCACAGCCTGTTTTACCCCCAAGTCTCTAGATACTGGAGGGTAATAAATACCACATCTCTTTCGCAAAGTTGCAATAATGTCCACATTTTACATTACTAAACTAAACATTAAATAAGCCACATCACTAATAGATACTAAATGTTTAACTTGCAAAACCAACAAAGGTCAGGTATATTTAGCATCTGGTCCATTAACAAGTTCCCTTTCCCCTAATTTCAATAAAACACATTATTTTTTAAAGCCAAGAGTAATCAAGTAAGACTGCCAACCAAGTTATAATTACATCATTTGTGATTTATTGAGAAAAGATTTCTATAGACAGGCACAATTGTGAGTGTTTAGGAAACACTAAATCCTTAATTATCATAACATCTTTACAGCATTATTATCAGTATTCTACAGATGAGGAGCCTGGAAGCCCTGATATTTGGTGGAAAAAAAAATAATAGAGCTAGTATATTGAGTGATCTGTTCGTTTTCTCTAGATAGTTGCTTGAGTCCTCTCACACTGAAAACCTGTTCCCAATAAAGTTATTTTCTATTGCCTATAAAAATATGTAGTTTTTAAAAGAGCAACTTTAGGTTCACAACAGAAATGATCATAAAACACAGACAGTCCTCCTATGTGCCCTGCCCCCATACATGGACAGTATCCCCTCTGATCAACATTTCACACTGGAATGACACATTGTTCCAATTAATGAATGTGATTAGCTCTCTGGGCTCTGAATCCAGGTACAATTCTTGACCTTTCCTCTTTATCTCTAGTCTTTCTATTCCTCTACCCTCCTCCAAGGACATTCAGCTCTTGTCTGCAACAAGTTTTTGATAAAAACTTGGAAATTATTACATACCTATAGCTTATCTTACAATACTTTGGCTTCTGAAGGCAAGTAACCATTTATGTCATTAGCAGTTTAAGCTTCAACTTGTAATAGCTCACTGGGGATTTAGCTCAGTGGTTCCAGTGCCTACCTGGTGTATGCTAGATCCAGAATTCAATCCCTAGTGTCAAAAAAAGAGAACAGCTTGTGGATCTGGTTGAAAATAAACACTCTGAGGAATCTTTAACTAGTGGTACTTAGAAAGGCCACTTCTCTCAGCCAGCAATGACAACACCACTCGGGTTGGTTATCTTACCACTTAAAACCTGCCTAATAAACAAGACTAGTAACATAGATGGCTTTTATTATTGCTTAAAATAATGGCTTGTCAGTTAACTTGACAAGTATTAGGAAAGACTTCTATTATTGAATTCACAGGGATTCAGTATATGCGGACTGACTTCATTACTTTAGCAGTATTCTTCACTCTTGCTTTATGAGACTATAAGACTCCAGCAGCCCTGGTAGATTGTGTACTTCATCCCTGATCCACCTGGTAACTACTTAGTTGATGGCAAATATAAAGCAACAGAATCCTGCTTCTTGAATCTATTCTTGGACATCATGAATGACCCTTATATAGAGGGTTGCACAGAACACTTGAGAGAGCTAGGAGGTCATTGGACTTGTAGAACAGGCTTAATCATATTCAGGTTGTTACTAAAGTATGTTTGTGCAGTGCATGTCTACATATGTGACATGTACAATTATTTTCATTTAAATAAATTTTAACCCAATTATACTGAGGTCATAGGACAGTAGCTACCCCTCACTCACCTCAGACTTGCTTTACATCTCCTGTTTTTTTATTAAAAAGAACATAAGAATTCTGTATGGCAAAATAAAGCCATGATATAGGCATATAAGATATGATAATAGGCATATAAGCCATGATAATAGGCATATAAGAAAGTACTTTTTCATAATTTGTTCTTCATTTCCTGACCTAGAAATTCTCTTATTTCTCTCCCTAAACTCAACCCTATTGGCATGTTGTTAGAATCCAGACTTTTCTGTACCTCTCTGTATGTTTGCCAAAATTGTCTTTTATTAGAGCAGTTTTGTCCCTTCTGGATACTGACATCTCCCATTCAGACAGGCCTAAAGCCCTGTCTGTAGGGAACAGGGAAGGGATGTTACGAGAACCTTTGCAGTTAAGTTCTAGTTTCCTGTGAGCCTGACAGAACAAGGCAAATTAATTAATAAATATAAATGATATTTAGAGAAGAAACTGAGCTTGGGCCTGATCCGTGTTACTTAGGGTAGCACAGATAGCTACTCTGGTAGCAAACTCAAGCTTTCCACATCTTTTATTCTGTACATCTCCAGTAACAAAAGACTCAAAAGACCCAGAGGGAAGAACATTACTAGCAGTAGTCCTTCCGGAATTATGTAGATCCCTGAGTACTTCTGCTCCAAGCATTACAGCCTGTGGGACAGTTGGAGACTTTTGTTATTAGGAGAGGTGAAGATAAGATTCTAGTCCTCAGGTCCTGATAGGTCATAGCTGGTCTGCAGGCAGGAAAGCTTGGCATAGTCAAAGTCCCAACCATGCAACTGGATTGCTCCCAACACCTTTCTTTATCATGTTTTTCTCACAGAGGAAATTTTAATGATAGTAGTAATTCTCGTATGTTCTCTAATTATATAGAGATAGATCTAGGTTTCGAATATTTACCTTTTTCATTTGTTCATCTGTAGAGTGATTGACCCAGTGATAAACCAGCCCAGAAAACTGTTTGAAGTTGCCAGATTTTATCTATAAGGCTTCAGGTGCCTGTAAGCAATCTCACACAAAGTGCCTGGGGTGTTTATTCTCACCCTGTCCAAAACTGTTCTCAAGGATAGTCTGCTGACTTATTTCCACGGAGGTATAAATGAATGGCAAACTTCTGAGAAGCAAAATCTGGAGAGCATAAACAAGCTTTCAGATGTACTCATTCAACAAACATTTGTTAAGCAGCCATTACCTCTCACAAGATCTGTATTAGTAAGAGGATATATAAACCCTGCACTTAGGAAAGGATATCAGAGTGTCACTTGGTGCCATTTCTTTATGGTTGTTCTCCCCTTCTCTCCCATTGAACCACAGAGCAATGAAACATGGATTGTTACCTTATCAAAGCTAACACCCAAGTGTGTGCTAAAGGAATTTCCTACAGAACTGTACCACATAGAAATTCCAGGAAAACAGCACATATGGTTCTCTGCATGAAAACTTAACTTCTAATTTATCTTCTTCCTAAGCCACAGCTCTAGAAGTGCAGTATATCAAAGGAAGAGATTCTTTTGATTCTCATTTTGCTTCTTAAAATCATATTTGCAGGGTACTGCCCCAATGGGCTGAGGGCAGTGCCTGCTGTGTTGAAGCCATTTCTCTCACAGTCAGCAAGCAGTGACCCAGCTGGAAGGCTCCAGCTCCCCAACTGATTGCAGTTAAGTGCTGAATGCAAAGTCTTCTGGGAATTGGTCCCTCCTTGAACCTGACTCATGTTTGATTGCAGAAACCAAAAATAGGTAAGCAACTGTGTAGCTCTAGGTAGGAAGCACTGCAGTTAGAAGGCACCTGCTTTAGCCAAGAGTAGGAGGCTGAATCTTAAGATAAATGAGTTCTGACACCACCTGATCACATCCTGTAAATGTGTGTAGGGGTTTCAATAATGTGCAAAGGAAAAGTATAGAGAGAAATACTACATGCCCACACTCTTCATAAGGCTTGATGATTATCAAGTGGTATAAAGGCTTTGAATTCTTTGTTCTCTTGATATTCATGTGTAAGACATCATGATAGTAAGAATATGCATGCACTTTTTGAAATAAATGCATATTGCACAGGAGCTACATAGCCAGCTGCAAACTGACCTTTAAGTATTGGGTTCCTGGCTTCTGTTCCTTCTTTCATCAAGGAAGCTAATTCTTACACCTTCAGTGCTCACCTTTCATTTGATTCTTTCATTTCTCAGTTTATGCAGTCTTTAGTTTACATGAGCCATTCTTTTTCATCTTGTCATCTTTTGCTGAGTCTTAAAACATGATCAGGAGAATGCCCTAAGTGTCTGGCTTTCTTGTACTGCCTTTTATCTTTCTTCTCTTCTTTTCTTTCCTCCTCTCCACCTAGCTCCTTAAATAATTACCTGTGGTGGAGAGAGTCAAAGATCAGAAGTAGACAGATTTGAATCACAACTATATGTTTCCTAGTTTGGTGATGGAGCAGTTTATCTAATTTCTTTTGGCTTCAGCGTCTTTATCTGAGAAGTATCGCATTACCTGCCAGTTACTTTGAAGGCTACAACAGATGAAATGTCTTTAGGGGAAATGCTTGGTCCAGAGTTGTTATGGATCTATTTATCTTAGTTTTCTCATGCTTTCCATCAATTTACACCCTTCTGTTCTGTGAAACAGATGCCTGTCATTTTATTTTATTTTATTTATTTATTTATTTATTTATTTATTTATTTATTTATTTATTGAGACAGGGTCTCGCTTTGTTGTTCAGGTTGGCCCTGAGCTCAGCCTCAAACTCATATCACAGCAATCCTCCTACCTCTGCATCCTGAGTGCTGATATTACAGGCATGAGCCACCATGCCCGGCACTGTGGTGTGTGGTACTGGTTGCTGCTGGGCTTGAGTCTCGATGCCCAGTATGGTATGTGGTTAACCGGGGATCAAACCTGGGTCCTTGCACTTGCAAGATAGGCGCCGGAACCATTGAGCTAACTCCCCAGCCCCAGATGCCTGTTATTGTTTGTTTTGGTGGTACCAGGGATCAACCTCAGACCCTTGTGCTTCCTAGGTAGGTAGACATGGTACCATTTGAGCTAAATCCTCACCCTTTATTGAGCTATACCAAAAATATACTTCCAAAAAGAATCCTCATCATCTGGTGATATTTTATGATCCTGGACTAATTATCTGACCTCTCTGTACTGTTTTAGTAACAGACTTTAAAGATGATCAAATGAGTCAATATTCGTAAAGTACTCAAATATTTCTTGTTTCATAGTAAACATTCAATAATCGTGAATTATTAACATTCATAGTAGTAGTGGTTCTGTTTGTTAAGTGCTGAATAACTTCCAATCAGATTAATGTCCCATTTCTTGCCTTCTTTGCCAAAAAACCACCCTAAAAGATGTTATGTTAATATTCATCATCTGTATCCTTCCTACTTTCTCATCTTGAATAGGAGGGTCTAAAGACTAGCAGGCAAGAGAAGTCACAGTCTGTGACTCAAAGTCAAAACAACGATGTTCTAGTGCATGCTCTCCACTGAGTAGTTGTGTAATCCTGGTTAAATGTGAAATTGCCCTTTGGGTGGAGCTTCATAATTGGTTTATTAACTCACACTGAAGATGTATCACGAACCAGGGAGTCTGCTCTACATCAGTAGCTACAGTGCGAAGCAAGACATTTACAGAGCTCAGAGCAACCACTTCTTTCCTAGTGCTTTCCACTTGGCTGCCTTCCTTGATCCTGACACTGAAAAGAAACTCAGAATGCTTTAATTTATAGCCCCAACAAAAGGCATTCTTAATTAAAATTTAGAAGCCAATTCCATAGACACTGTCTGAAACTAAGCCTGAAGAAAGCAGAGATTATATTGTAACTCTATAAGCCAAGTAAATCTGTAAAAGTTTTTTAAAAATTCTAAGAGAAATCTGTGTATACTTATGTATACCAAGATGAGGTTATCTGTGAATGAGAGAGGCAAAGATCAACTGACAAGGACATACAGCCTCAGCTCAGCCTCACTGCAGACATATAGGCTCTTTAAGTGGTTGAGGAAACATACAAAGAATTTCACTTCCACTTTGTAGAGTTTTTCTGGACAGGAACACATTGCAAAATGCTGCTGGTCATTTATTTCTTATAGAGAATCTTGATAAAGTTATTTAAAACATTCTACAATTACTGTAATGTTCTTATTCTTCATGATCCTATTCCTGTGTTGCCTTAGAGATCCTTTAGAGAGGAATAGCTCTGGCCAAAATAGAATTCAGCATCACTGAGTCCCTGGCCAGATTCCATCTCTATAATGCCTTGGCTTCATCTCTACTAATAACACAAGCAACCTCTCCCCTCTCTCATCACTGGAAGTTTTTCCGCCCCAAGAGACCAGTGCTCTTGCTATCTCCCATCTCCATGTACTACCTTTATGATGAGGAGGCTTCTGCTGCCCTAGCAAACCATACCGAGAAAAAAAGAACCAAAAATGCAGGCAGTCAGGAAACAATGGATAGGCCTTGAGATGAGGAGAAAGGATTTTTTTTTTTAGGTTTTTTGAGACAGGGTCTCACTTTGTAGTTCAGGCTGGCCCTGAGCTCAGCCTCCAACTCACATCACAGCAATCCTCCTGCCTCTGCCTCCTGAGTGCTAGGATTACAGGTGTGAGCCACCACGCCCGGAATTGTGGTATGTGGTACTGGTTGCTGCTGGGTGTGAGTCTCCATGCCCAGTATGGTATGTGGTTACTGGGGATCGAACCCGGGTCCTTGCACTTGCAAGACAGGTGCCGGAACCACTGAGCTAAATCCCCAACCCGAGAAAGGATTTTTAAAATGCTACCAATGAAACAAAATTATCTTCAAGGAATTTTTGATAGGAAACAGGATATCTAACCCTATATAGCTTTGTTTGGTATAATTGATTATTATAATCACTAGAAGGCAGAAGTTTATAACATTACTGACAAAACTCACCAAAAGCAGCAGCAGAGTAGAGGAGAGAGATCATTTTATATTTATAGTTACATAAAACTGAATGTCACTCCACATTGATCCTTCTTTAATGGTTAAGTAGAATTAATGGTTGGTTGTAAACATGGATCAGCATATGGTTTTTATCTTGTGAGAGAACTAAAGAAATAATGTAAGGTAATATGGGCTTTGTAAAATATAGATCATAGAGAACACAATCATTAGGTGTGCTTAGTACAGCTCAGAAGAACTAATTATGATGGATAAAATGTATCCTGATGGTGTGGCAGACATAAGATATGAATATCTTTATGTTTATTTTCAAGGTACTTAAAGAAAATCCCATGAGTCAGTTTTCAAGGGTTAATGTATATGAACAGACTTTGTAACTATAAAGCATTATACAAAATGTTCAATTTCAGTAATGTGTGTATCTGTATTTATCTCTCCATTCGTGTGTGTCTGTGCATGTGCTTGTTGTTGTATGACTATTTTGATTTATATGAAAGATAATAAGTCTGACTCTACAATTAATCTTGGAAGTTAGACACTGGAAGTTAGACATCTTGGAAGTTAGACACTCTAACAGCTAAAAATTGTCCTATAGCAGCTTTGAATGTTATATATTGTTATATATTATATGGGTTGAGTCAACAGCCATTTTCCTACATAGAAGACTATATGATATGTCATTGGACCAAATTGCAAGACACTTGTATTAGAGCAGATTCAAAGCAGTTGACGCTGTAATGCCTTAAATAATTTAATCCATGCTTTTTTGCCAGCCACATCATACCTAGTCAATGTGGTGATCCCACTCCAGCTGATGAGGATGACAAGTGCTTGGCCCCAGTAATGAATTCAGCCCTGGGCACGTGACCCAGACTGAACCAGTGAAGGTCATATCTGGGATTTTTAAAGACAATTATTGACAGGCTTATTCTCAGGGGCCTTTGCTGAGGTTATAAGCCTGAAACTATTGATGGCTTCCATAAAATGAAAGGATTTATTTTAAGATGAAGCCAATATATAGAAAGGAAGCCAGGCTTGAAGTGTTTTCGTGCCAATATTTGAGCCTCTGGATCCAATTATTCCTGAAGTCAGATGCATCACTGTTATTTTCCAAGTGCATAAGCCAATAACTCTTTCAATTTATAAATGAATTTGGAACTGGATTTCTGCTCCTGCAACCAATACTAATATTACATTGGTTAAAAATGCAGGTCCCTAATAAGCTGTCCATTTTGCTACTAGTGCCACTTCATCAATTTCTTTTCCAACCCCCAATTAGGGATAATCTAACCTTCAAAGTGGCAATATGTGCCTTGTCTTAAAGGTCTTAGCCAAAAATTTAAGACTGTTACAGCTAAAAATTGTCCATAACTACTTCCAAAGGTAGAGATAGTAGAGAGCCTAGTAGAGATAGTAGCTCAGTACATAATTCAGTGCTATCTTGGACAGAGTGAGAAATACAAGGCAGTGTATATTAGCTTAGGCAGCTCACAGTTCTGCTTGTATAGTCCAGTAAGTTGCTGTTGTTGACTGTGGCTATCACATGTTCAAGAAAGTTCATATTTTCCTCTGTGCTACAAAAACCCTAAAAATTATTTACACCCATCTGGATATACTTGCATTTGCCATAAAGAAGTTTGTTGAGACCAGGCTGGAGATCAAGAATCCTGGTAAAGAATGTAAACATTATATACTACAAATATGTACAAAAAATAATGAACAGGAAAGGTATTAAGAGATGGGTTGAGGGAGGAGGGAGAGAAAAGAGATGGAAAAATAATATGTATTATGTACGTGTCCCTTTATCCCTCAGTGAAAGTAAGCATTCTATATTACAAACATATACTAAAAAAGGAACATGATGTGCATGTTTGTATTGAGAAGCGAAAAGGCCTTTCTCACATGTTACGTTTGTTTTTTCTGCTAAACAAACAGTTAAAAGTTACCCAAGGCCCATATCCTGATGCAGTAGCATTTTAATCCCTCTCTAAGAAATATCTAAACACAGTCCATCATCTCAGAAAGTCCCTGAATAAGAAACAGTCCCTTTAAATGTGGTTGGGAAGCTGGCTGTGTGTTACCCTAAAGGGAGTCACATCCTTGTCATACTTAATCAAGAAATATTCAGGCTAATTTATGTTACAGAAATCTCACTGTTATAGATTTTACTGGAATCAATTCTTCAGAGAAGCAATGCAAATAGATTCCAAAATCAATATGAATTCTCAGAACTGTTCCTGAACTTAGAAAATGTAAACTGCCTTTTGAATAAAAATTAAAGTCTTAGACTATAGGTTGTAGAATATTAATCTGTAGTTCTAAGCATATATGCAAAGTACACACATGAAGACTAACTGACCTCTGAAATCTACTTACATTTACTTATGCATATTTACCTCTGAGGCTTCATTGATTTCTGCCACTTTTTTTCTGTACTAGTAAGAAACAAAAGCATGAGACTTTGCCTGCAGCCAAATCTTCATATTCCAATTATTTTGCTTATCTCAATCAAATATTTATTGTTGAGATTCAATATTTAAATAAAAGCAGTTTTCTCTATTATAATATGAGTGGTTCAATACCATTATGTAAATGTTCAAATTGGGGCCGGGAATTTGGCTCAGTGGTTCCGGCGCCTGTCTTGCAAGCGCAGGGACCCGGGTTTGATCCCCGGTAACCATATACAATACTGGGTGTGGAAACTCACACCCAACAGCAACCAGTACCACATACCACAATGCCAGGAATGGTGGCTCATGCCTGTAATCCCAGCACTTGGGAGGCAGAGGCAGGAGGATTGCTGTGATGTGAGTTTGAGGCTGAGCTCAGGGCCAGCCTGAACTACAAAGCGAGACCCTGTCTCAAAAAAAAAAAAAAAAAAAAAAAAAAAAAAAAACCTGAATGTTCAAATTAATTTGACAGTTATCCTAGTTACTTCAGCATTTTGAAATAATGCGATACAGTCTCCTGAGTGGCAGGCCAATCACTGTCATTAAGTCCCATTTCTAAAAACATCGTATGTGTTGGTACAGTGGTACCAATGGTACGTGTTGAACATATATTATCCAGCCCCCCCACACACACTTTTTGCTTTAAAATGCATTTTACAAATAAGAGGGAAGTAAAGTGATAATTTAGGAACTAAAATAGTTGGAGAAAAAGACAAGGCAGCTTCGGGGTTGGTGCAGAACTAAAAAACAAGAGGGTGCATGGTAATTGTGGACAGCGTAAGGCTCCAAGCTGGTACGGTGTAGGCAAGATGGAGAATAGATCTGGGAGTGAAAGAGCAAGGAAATGTTAAATACAAACAAAACTGTGATTCTAACTTTGTATCAAATTCACTTTACTTTTTGTTTTGTTTTTTGTAAGGTTTTTTTACTTTATTGAGTATATTGGTACATTTTAGGTATACATTATGATCACATTTATCATTGAGAATTTGTATAATGCACCCAATCTCATATCATGTCAAATTTATGACATAACTACAAAGAAAAATGCTTTAACATTGATAATATTTGGATATGTATATATGGTATGTATAGAATATATTCTAAAATATAAAGGATAATAAAAACATGAAGTACATTTAATTGGTTTCTTACTGATCATGGTCTAGATATAGTAATGAAATCATTTTGTGTATATTCTAAAACAGAACAAATGATTTATATACATTAATGTTTTGGAGAACCAGGATTCTTACCATAGGAGAAGTAAAATGTAAAATAGGAAAGGGGTAAGGTGAAAACAAAATATACAATATTAAGACATATATTATGTCAATATTTATTTAAAATGCATTTCTTTAGCTGAGTCCACGTGAAAGATTGAAAGCAACGAAATTCTGATCGCAAAAAAGCATAGCTAGTGGTCAGCTCTTAATGTCCAAATTCTGTTCTCCATGTACCATCCTTGGAGTGAAGAGGAAGGGAAGATTCCAGATATAGATAAAAAATATACAAAGCCTCACACTGTGCCAGAATGCAAAGAAGCATTCCAAAGGTTCCACAGGCATATGCAAAGGACTGAAGCTTGTTCCCACAGGCCAAATTTGAGATATATCAATAAGTTGTAAATGAGTAAAAGATTTTATTAATTTGTAGCGATTCTATAAAAGGAGTGGGAAGGGGTTGGGGAAGCTCTTACATACATAATATCAACTCTTACATGATGCAGTAGAAGGAATATCATTTTAAAAATCTATATTCTACAAATACCAATGTAACTGAATCAATTAAGAGCCAGCTGTGGATGTAAATTTGCTAGTGAGCCCAGTTGGTTTCCAGAGCAGCCCTTCATACTTGGTCAGATCTGAAGGCCACTGTTATCTCTGGAGACAGCTACCTGGCATCCTGATCTAGTACAATGGAAAGGGAATATTACTTTTGTAGTATTTTAATACTTCCCCCAAATAGTGTCCTGGATCTGCCGATGTGAAAGTAGTAGAAATGTAAAACTGGGGCATTGAACAAGACAATTGATCTAGATGGTTTTTAAAAAGGTTTGACAGGGGCCTGGGATTAGAAATAACTTTTTTAGAGTAAAGAAAATAAAGAAACAGAAAATGTATGATTCTTGATTGTATCATCAATAAAAAATAATTAAAAGAATAAAAGGAAGACATAATGGTGCAGAAAATTTTGGAAAAGTTGAGACATTTTTCAAATGAGTTGTAGTTTAAATATTATCTAATAATAAGATTAAGTTAAAGCATCACAATTCCTGCAGTATTTAAAATCCCAGTAAAAATAAAAACGGAGAGAGGGAGAATAAAAAAATTGACAAGACACTACAAACTGAGATATATATCAGTGTTTGTGCTTTAAATTTCTTATTGCTTTGTTATTTTTCAAAATAAAATGGAAAAAATCCTGTCTTCACTTTGTTAAATTATATTTCAGCTCAGCTATAAAACACTATGTGCCAAGACCCTTGACGAATCTCTTAGGTGAGTTTTATGATTTCTTCTTAATTGACCAAAGTTGTTTTAATAGATCTACAATATTGTTTCTGATTACAGAGAAAAGTGAACTAAAATAAAGATCACATCTGTGATCAAAGGGTGTGGGGATCTGTTAAAATGTCATTTTCTTTTGTATCTCAGTTGTGACCAGCAAATCTTGCCACTTTGATTTTTTTTTAATCTCAGAGAAGTTTAAATTTACTTAAGAAGAACAGGTGAAACAAATCCCAGCAGGGTTTGTTCTTATCAGTTTGTATCTCTAGTAAAGCTGCATTTGGTTTGATTTAAATGTGTTTTAATTTTTTTTAGCCTAAGGATAAAAATCTTGTTAAAAATTGAAAGCCTGGTAAAATGTGTGTATGTATGTGTGTCTGTGTGTTTGAGATGTACGTGCTAATTTGGAACTTCTTGATAATTCTTATGGAAATTAAGGGAAGGAAGTGTGAAAAAGAAATGACTTGAAAATTGGCTTCTGGAATATTCTCACTTGAAAGAAATGCCCTGAAGACCACTGTGTGACCACCTTTTTGATTTTTACACTTTGTTTTTGCCACAAAGAAAAGATGCCAGGGATAGAGATTAGAATTAAGAAGAAAAGATAGGTTCCTTCCTTGCTAGAACTAAATATTTTACCTAATGGAAGTTGCTTGCAGTGGGTTTTTTTTGAAAGTATATGCCTGCAGCACATGCTCTTTACCATCATCTTGGGGAGAGGTTATATGTACATACTACAGCTTGTTTCTTTTTTAAATCCTATTCCCCTCCCTCTCCTCCTCTTCATTTCCATTTCTCCATTTTCATTCTTATTGATATTATTAATCTGTTATGATATTATGATCTGTTTATGATATATAATATTTATATTCTTAACACACCTCTTTCATAAAAAAATAGATCAGCTAACCAAAAAGCCAAAAAATACCTGAGCTGAACCATACCCTTGAACATGTGGACACGGTAGATTTCTACAGAGTACTCTAGCCACCACAACAGTGTATGCATTCTTTTCTGCAACATCCAGTACCTTTACCAAAGTAGATCACATATTAATCCACAAAGCATGCTTAAATGAATATAAAAGAATGAAATTATCCCATCTGTAATCTCAGATCAATCTACAGTGACAGTAGAAATCAAAGACTGAGAAAAGATAGAAGCACCTGGAAAATTAACAACAGCCAGTAGATTACAGAAGAAATGAAGGAAGAATTTTCTAAATTTCTCCAGGTAATGACTGCTTGTACAACTTAACAAAACCTCTGGGATGCTAAGAAACAGTCCTAAGAGCAAAAGTTATTGTACTCAACCCTCACATTAGTAAAACAACAAGCTCAAATAAACAACTTTATTGGGAATCTTATGGTACCTAAGAGATAGCAAGAAGCTCCTAAGTCAGAAGAGGAGCCTATGTGAAGCCACCAAGCAGATCATGGATCCCTTGGTCAGGCTAAGGATTTACTCATTAAGGTGCAGACCCAGCACTGACATCACTAAGGAGCTTGTAACCTGAAGTGTCCAGAACCTTCACTGCAATAGAAGTGTTTCAAAATCTTCATTTTAACATGATCCTTGATGAGTCGTATGCATTTTAAATTTTAAGAAGCACTGTTCTGAAAGAATGGCTTTGTTCTAGCTACTGTCCTACAGTTACCTGGAAATTCCAAATTTCTCTTGGCTGGAGTGGTTGGCAGTATTGTCCCCCTCCAAATGCTCAAGTCCTACACTAACCTCCCGCCAAATATGAATGTGACCTCAGAAATAAGGCCTTTGCTGATGTAATAAGCTAATGATGAGGACATCCTGGGTCAGGGTAGATCCTAAATCCAACTACTGTAAGTATAAGAAAAAGAAACGGATTGGATATAGAGACACAGGAGATATAAAAAAGAGCGACACAAATTGTAACACTGAAATTTAAGGACCAGTGATTGTTAGCAGCTTCCTGAAATTGCAGAAACAAGGAAAGATCGTTCACCTCACTGTTAACAGAGGTCATGGGCCTGTTTTTCAAAGTTCTAAACTGTGAAAAATACATTCTAGAAATGTGAAAAAATACATTTATGTGTGGCATATCACGAAGTTTGTGGGAAATGTGTTGGCCCTAAGAAACTACATCTATGTCTACATGTATTTTAAGAAATTCTGATTTGCTTAATTGCCACAAAGCCTCATGTTTGGGATTAAAAGTACAGAGATTCCAGGGTATAGGCAAAGTTGAGGCTCACAATCTTAGGGGTTGCAAACACGTATGAAAACATTTTCTTGCGTAACTCTAAGAAAGTCAAAGGAAGTAGAGAGTGATTGTTAAAAATTAATAACTTAATGAACTTAGATAATTAGATGTTTATATTTTAAAATATTTGTTCAAAATAGCATATATATAGAGAGTATATAAAATGTACGTGTGCTAGTACCCAGTGTCTTGTTTTGTTTTTATTTTTCTGAGACAAGGTCTCACTTTGTCATTCAGGCTGGTCCTGAACTCAGCCTCGAACTCAGCAATCCTCCTGCCTCTGCCTCCCAAGTACTGGGATTACAGGCGTGAGCCACCATGCCTGGCATTGTGGTGTGTGCTACTGTTTGCTGTGGGCATGAGTCACCATGCCCAACATTATTGTATGTGGTTGCTGAGAATCGAACCCAGGACTTTGCCCTTGCAAAGCAAGCACCAGAACCACTGAGCTAAATTCCTGGCCCCCCATTGTCTTATCTTTAAAATGGATATAATATTGTTATTTTAAATTCAAATCTTTATGGGTACATTATATACACATCATGATCTCATTCAACATTAAGAATTTGTACCAGTATATGACATGACTTAATTCTCAATTTTTTTCCATTCCCCTACCCACTCTACAACCCCTGACCCCTATATACATAAACTTTGTTTCCTTTTTCTTATTACCATCACATTATTTTCCTCTCATTACTTACCCTTACACCCTATTTCCTTTTAAATATTTTCTATTTCCCAATATCCACTATATATACTAGAACTCATTTACTTCATTTTCTCATACCAGAGAAAAGATATGATATTTACACATTTGTGGCCTATTTCACTTATGAGGCTATCCTGAAGGTACATCCATTTGAGAATGAATGACTCAATTTCATCATTTTTTATGGCAGAATAATACTCCATTCTATAAAAGAACCACATCTTCTTTATCCAGTCTCCAGCTGGTGGACATTTTGGTTGTTTCTGAGATTTATCTATCACAAACTGAGCTGCTATAAACATGGGTGCACATATATCACTGTGATATAAATCTTTTTAATTCTTTTGTGTATATATCTAACAGAGGAATAGCAGGGTCAAATGGGACCTCTAATCCTAGTTTTTTGAGGAATATCCACATGGGTTGTGTGAATCTACACTCCTACCAGCAGTGGAGAAGGGTTCCTTTTTCTCTACAGCCTCACCAACATTTGTTGCTGGCTAATTCTGAGATAGCAGCCATTCTTTGTGGAGTGAGATGAAATCTCAGTGTTGTTTTCATCTGCATCTCTCCAATGACCAGTGATATTGAGCATTTATTCATATGTTTCTTAGCTGCTTTTACTTTTTTTCTGAAGTGTCTGTTCATTCAGATGCCCATTTTTGAATTTACTCTTTAAATTTGGGTGGGCTGATTTTTTTTAGCTCCATATATATTCTAGACAGTAGCTGTTTGTCTGAGAAACAGCTGGGTTTCTCTGCTGTGTCACAGAGCCAACTCTACTACTCATCTTCTAACAGGATAGAGATTTAGAGAAAAGAAACAATCGGTTAAATTTGAACCTTACAAAGCCCCGACCAAAAAGTAACAGCAACTATCTGACCTGTGGTTTTGATCTTTTTCACATTTGCTAAATTTAAGCTTAATCTGAGAATTCAACTAAAAACATTGTAAAATAAAGTGTTTGTTGTTTATAAAACTTTTACCAGAACTTTACATAGAAACCATTAAATGTGTTGTAAACATGTTATAAAAGAGGAAGAATCCTAAATTGGCTCACGCTATACAGTAATAGAATTATTAGTTTTTAAAAATCAAATCTTTGGCTATTTGGAAAGGGATTTGACAATACAAATTTAATATTTAGGAAGTGTTCAGAAAGATATGCATGTTCCCAGTCCTTGACCAAATCAAATCTAAAACTAGAGAATAATATCTAGGAAGGTTGTCATCTAATAGAAGTAAAATTATGAAAAAGTTTTAATAATTCATAGTTTATTTTACCTACTCGTATTTTCTAACATGACCACATAGGGCATTTTTAATAAAAAAATTTTAATAAAAAGACCCAAAGCAAGTATCAGAGCAGAAAATAAATATAGATAAATATTCATAGTATTGTAAGTTGTGCCACAGGCCCTGAACACAATGACCTTAGAATTAGTCATAGATATTAAAGACTCAAAATATTTGTAACAGGATTCCTTCCCCAGTCATTAAGTTACTGCTCCTTCCCTGCCTGAGTTATAGCGGTAGACAACTTTCTGAACTTCTCTGGAAAAAAGCCAAAGTAAATTAACAGTAAGTCAATAAATTACTACATCTACACGGTTATTGTAACTAAATACAGAAGCACCGAACAACCCCACAACCCACACTATATATTGAAAACTGAGAAGAGGAAGAAAGTTAAAATTTAAGGGAATAAAGTAATAGAATTTTTCTTACTGGCAGCCCGTTCAGTTAGTACATCTGTCAGTAGATAGGAAAACAGAAGCTGAGGCTCTGAACTCAGCCATGGTCACAAATGTGGGTGCCAGAGCCATGTCTGACCACTGGATTTCTAATCCAGAAAGCATTCAGATTTTAAGTGGAGAATGCAAGGCGACGCCCGAACAGTCAAGGATGATGATTTCCCTGGTGTTGTTTAATATTAAATTTAATGAGAAATGATAGAATTGAAAAGGATGCTGAGAAAAATAGATTAAAATAGGGTTTTAAGAAAGAGAATGAGTAAAATAATGAATAGTTGAATGAAAATACAAATGTAAAAGGCATGATAAATTTGTGTTGTAGGGCAGTAAGTTAGCTAAACTGTAACACATCAAGTCAACACACTGTAGAAAAGAGGAAAGAACATGAGAGCTTCTGTTGTTACAATGTGCTCTGCTGTTGTTGTCCTTCGCGTCGGAGTGGTACAAGGTTCGGAGGCCCGGACCAGGAGGGTAAGCGGGCAGAGTCACCATGCAGACTCTGGGGAGCGTTTTGAGAACTGTTTCCTCTTTAATGCAAAATACAGTCACTTATATGTAAATGGTAGAGGGCGTAAACATGCAAGTGGGGTCGATCGCAGATTGGATGAAGCATGCAGAGGCGGGTCGTTGTAGATTGATTCAAGAGGCAGGCAGTCCTGGTTTGACCGAGGGTGGAGTCAAGGTAACGCCATGCTAAACTCCAGCCCAGCCAACCTGGCTTCTGCCTTCACCCTGCTTGTTTACTGACAAAGATTTTGATATTGTTTGCAGTTCCACAGTTCCAAAACTTGCTACAGTTTTTAATAGTGACTACTGAAGCAAGGCAGAGAATTCCACAGCCTAAAATACATGAGCAAAATGATGCAATGGAGAAAATCCTGGACAATGTAGAATTTGACGTCACCAGTTATTAGAGAGGGCAAGAATGAAATGCAAGATGGAAGCATCAGTTAAACTAGAGATCAAGAACTTTCTCCCTGTCAATGGAATCCAAGAAAACTAAAGAGCTAACTTCATATTTGATAGAAAACCTGAAAGCCTTTTAATAGAAATCAGGATCAAGGCAGATTGTACATTCACCGCTTCCCTCAACATGGTACCCTAATCAAGGTAATTAGTCCAGAAAAAGAAATAAGAAGCATTCAGATTGCAAAGGAAGTTACACTTCTACCTCTATTTGCAGATGACATGTTGTTGCCTGTATAAAATCCTCAGGAACCAACCAAAAAATAAAAACTAACAAATGAATTAGATATGGTTGCAGGATACTAGATCAATATGCATAAATCATTTGTGTTTTTACAACTAATAATGAATAATCTGAAATAAAATCACAAAAGCATTCTGCTTAAAATAGTAGCAAAAAATACTTAAGAATAGGTTTAACAAAAGACGTATAAAGCTTATAAAGAATGGTAAGTTTGAGTAATTATACTCAAATGGATGTACCTTGAGGATATGCTTATAAATGAAATTAATAGGTCACAGATGTGTAAATACCATATCTTTACTCTGGTATGAGAATCTGAAGATGTACATGAGTTCTAGAATGTATGATAGATGTTGTGAAATAGAAAATATTCAAAGGTAAAGGGGTAGGAGTAAGTAACAATGGGAAAGAAAAAATGTAATGGTAAAAAGGAAATAAAGCATATGTATGTAATGGGTGCAGGGTTATAGGGTGGGTAGGGGAATGGGAAAAAGTGAGAATTAAGTCATGTCATATACTGGTTCAAATTATCAATGTTGAGTGTGATCATGATGTGTTTATAAAATGAACCAATGAATAATTCAATTTTAAAAAGATACAAGACTTATATACTGAAAACTGAAAAATATCATACAAAGAAATTAAAGATCAAATAAGCAAAAGATATCCTATGTTCATGGATTGGAAACCTAATTATTGATTAAGTGGAAATGCTGTCCAAACTGATTTCACATTCAATGCAAACTTTATGAAACACAAACTCTAATTTTTGCAAAATATGAGATGATCCTAAAAGTCACATGGAAATATAAAGGACCCAGAATAACCAAAATCATAAGAAAATCATAAATGAATAAGCAATTTGAAGTACTGCATATCTTCGTTATAAAAGTTATCAGAAAGCTACGATAAGTAGGGCCATATGGTGCCCTTATAAAGATAGATATCTAGGTCATCTTAATAGAATTGAAAATCCACAAGCCACAGACCTGTGGTCAACTGAGTTAAATGGTTTTCCACAGGGTGAAAATTTAATTAGAAAATTGAAGTGTCTGAATAACAGTTTAATGAAAGAATACACTTTTAACAAATTGTCCTAGGAGACGTGGATATCTACATTTAAAAGAATGAGTTAAAACCTGATCACCTACTGTGTATAAGAATTAACTTAAAGTGGGTCAAAGGCCTGAAATAAGTTCTGAAAAGAGAAAACTCTTGGGAGAAAACATGGACAAGCACCTTCATTACCTTTGATTAGGAAATGATTTCTTAGATATGACACAGAATCAGAAGAAAAAGATACATGAAGTAGATATCATTAAAATTTAAAGTATTTTGGGCCAGGGATTTAGCTCAGTGGTTCCAGTGCCTCCCTTGCAAGCACAAGGCCCAGGGTTTGATCACCGGTAACCACATACAACAATACTGGGCTTGGTGACTCACACCCACCAGCAATCAATACCACATAACACACTGCTGGGCATGGTGGCTCACACCTGTAATCCCAGCACTTGTTAGACAGAGGCAGGAGGATTGCTGTGAGTTCAAGGCTGAACTCAGGGCCAGCCTGAATGACAAAGCGAGACCCTGTCTCAAAAAAAAAAAAAAAATTAAACTACTTTATGCTTCATAGGACACCATGAAGAAGCTATAAAGACAGTGTAAAGAATGAAAGAAAATTTTCAGGTTGTGTATCTAATAAGAGATTTATATATAGACAATATAAAGAAATCTTAGAAAAACACAACCCATTTTCAAAATGGGCAACTTACTTCGCTATGTATATCTTAATAAAGCTCTTCTAAAAATGCAAATACAATAATAAAAGGTGCATGCAATACAAAGTTAAAATGTAGAATGTAGACCCCTACATACTTGCTTCTTCTTCCTCCCTCTTGTATTAGCTTTTCCATTGCTGGGAAAAAATACATGCCACCCATAAATGGTTTATTTAAGTCATGATTTTAGAGGATCCCGTTTGTGGCTGGCTGGCACCAGTGCAGAAATACCATGGCCAACGACCATGGTCAGGTAAAGCTGCTTGTGTCAGAACACAGGCACAAAGCCTAGGGAGACACACAAAGTCCAGAGGTGTGCGCCCCAGTGACTCTCCTCCAACGGGCCCGCACCTCCCACCAGTACAGTCTATGAGCATCAGTGGATTAATCTACTTGTCTGTGTAGCACTTCCATGGCCCAATGACCTCTCTAGGAATTCCTTACTTTAGTCAAGTTGATAGTAGTATTTAACCATCACACCTCTACTAAATACTGATCCCAGATCATCTGCATTAGACCAGAGATGAAAGATTCTTCTCAAGATTGAAGGACTCAGAGCAAAATAAATGACTAGCCTTTGAGAGTGCGCAGTAATAAGGGTAGTCTGTTTGTTCTTTTACAGTAAAATCCTTTCAAGAAAGTGCATGGATATGCACACTGCTTTCGAAAAGTTAAGGTCACGAAACATTTGAAGAATGTCTCCAACATGAGAAAACATAGAATTTAAAATGTATCATGAAGTTCCTTATCTACAAAATAAAGACAAAATGCTATTGCAAAAAAATCAGAACAAATAAGAGCTCTTACAAATGAAACAGTGCCAAAAATAAAAAATAAAAAATCTTAATGAAATGACTTGAAATCCAAAATTTTGGAAATCACTCAACACTGAAAATAAAAAGACAAACTGAATATGTGAAAAAACAGATGTGAGAATCATAGGAAATCAATCCTGTTCAATATCTAGAAAGAGAAAACCAAAATATAAAATTCAAGAGAAGAATTTGTCCTAAGTCAGCCTCTCAATGAAACAGACTCTTAGACCCTGAAATGTGCTGGCAGATGTGTGCGGGAGCACTTGGGGAGAGACCATCTTCCAAAGAGGTGAAAGAGGTGGGCCGAGACAGTCAGGTGGACAGTACCAGGGATGTAGATGCGGTGATGGCCTTGCAAGTTCTCAGCTGGCACGACCTTTTAGACTGTTCTGAGCCAAGGTCTAGGTATTCAAAACTCCTCCATCACTTGTTATTGGATGCAGGCTGAAAGCATAACTTTGGGAAAGGCATTGGGGGCTGTTGTTGATCTAGGACTCAGCTGCGAGCCTTAGCACCAACCTGCTCTGGCACAGGAAGTTGCACCTCAGTCCTAGGAGCTTCTGCATTCCAGGCATAAGAAATGGAAATGAGGAAATATTAAATAGTAAGATACTCTCCCAACCTGGGGGAATAGGTACATATAGTGAACTTTGTGTGTCAGGCAACCAAAATAGAGCTACACAGAGCTATATTTAGAGCTGCAAAATAAAATTTTTAAAGGACAAGCTTCAATGAAAAAGCAAATACTAAAAAGAATATCAGAGAAGTTTAAAGCTAGACCTGAAAGGCCTGAGTTTTGTAGGTGGAGGGTCTTATTTTAATTTTTTTAATCAGAAGTGTCGATGAAGGCATAAACCATATTTATTAAATTGTAGGATACAATATTTGAGGACAATGATAGATGATGGTTTCAAAATCTTGGAGTGTTAGTATGAAATTAGAAAATGCAACAATTCCAGGAAATAAAAATATAAAGAATACTAAAATATACCTATAATGAAACTATGGGTTTTTCTTACTAATAATCAAAGAATAATAAAGAAATGGAGATACAGTATTCAGGGTTTGAAAAAAATGTCTTTAATTTATAAAAGTAATGATAGGATTATGGGGAAAGTTTATGTATAAATTGCTGTGTTGACAGTCTTTTCTCAACAGTGATTTGCAAGTAATGTTAAGAGCCATAGCCTTAAATAAGAAGAAAGACTGTATTTACTGGAGTTTTAGCTATAACAATGCAAATCAAAACAGCCAACTTATCCAACAAGTACTTAAAGCCACAGTTGTTAAAAATTAAAGTGACTTTAGGAAATACACCAAAATGGAGACAACCTTATGAAATATGTGTGTGCCAGTGAAAGCGAGGAGCAAACCTACACGAATGAGTATAACCAGGTAGAATTGTGAAGTTAGGAGTAGTAGCTTTGTTTCTCATTTAATTACAGTATAAAAATACAGGTACACTGAGAAAGTACATTTAAAATATATATTTTTAAAAACTGGTTCCATATTAGTAATGGGATAAGATAGATACATTCTTCGTTTTATTGTCTTGCCTGAGTTTCTCTTCTCTGTCAGTTACCTATGAGATCACTGGTGTTTGTGTTATGGCTGTCATGATTACTTTTCAGTCTGCTGTCTCTTACATACATGTGCCTGTGTATGTCCTCATAAACATACACTCCCTAAATACGGATTAACTGGGACCCAACCAGAAAGCTATACCTGGGTTCCTATCAGTGCTCATGTGGTAGGAGGCTGAAAATTGAGCCCTTTTGGTTTCTTATGCAGAATTAGTCTTCCCTCAAAGTATGTTTATCTCTCAAACATTTTTTTTTTCAAATATACACTTCCATTCAGATTTACTATCTTTATCTGCCCAAGCCCAAGGTTGGAGAGGGAAAAAATGTCAAAAAGGTGTTTGTCCCTCTTCCTTGACCATGGCACACCCTTCTTAGTGCTGCAGATTAACTCTGTTTTCTCAGACTTGATTTCTGGGAAGCACTTGAATGAAACAGTGCTATGTGAAAGCTCATGGTCAGGAAAGCATTTTGGAGGAATAACGCAGCTTTGGGACTAATGCCTACATTATACAAACACAAGCTACCACTCTGGTTCTAGTTTGTGGTAAAAAGACACATACTAATCAGGAAAGATTACAGTTAGAAGCTCAAGTATTCCAACTGAAGAATATTTGTTATTTCAAGAGAAGAGAAGAAAGAAGAAGGAAAAAACAAGACTAATCTTGTCTGGTACCAGATGAAAAAAAGGCAGAATCTTGAAAGCCTTTTGCTGTCATGATAAATCGTCATTGTTCAGTAAGTCAGCTTGGATTTAGCTACAAGATGCTGTTGTGACACACAAAACACAAGTGGAAACATGTGTTTTGAACAGCCAGCTTGACCTTATATTAGCTCTCTTCACTTGCTGGAAGTGTGTGTTTGAGATCCGTGCATCAAGGCAGGAAATCTGTGGGTCCCTCTTACTCCCCAGGGATGAGCAAAGTTTCTGCAGAATTGGGAAAAGCCCTCTCACTCATATCTAGCTAGAGAAGCCAACATTTTTTTGGAACCAAAATCATTTCAGTCATTTTATTTCAGCAGTTTATACCCAATACACTTTACATTTTAGGCTGCAGTTGGCCCCAAGAGTAGGTCTGAATCTGGTATGAAGCTATTTTTACAATGTTTTCAGCCAAAACTAGAGAGAAAAATAATTTGGAAGTCTAAAGGGAAACAAATTCATCGTTATAAAATTACTGAACTGATACATTTTACACTAATAGGAAACCTATACATATGCATACTACATACTGAATACACTTAAGCCAGTCAGAAATCCAAAAGAAAGCTAACTTTTACAGAAAGAGGTCCTATGTAAGGATGAATAAAAAGATTTATATATTTGATGTGATTATTTGTAGTAGTAAGCCTGATCATGTATGAAAATGTCTAGTTGGGCCATCCATACTTCCATTTGCACACAGAATGATGGAATTTTGTAGACCTGTGTAATGTGCTTGTCACATAAAGACACTCAAAGCATGCCCAAAGAAAAAGACACCGTGGGCAATGAGGTCTCAAACTTATTTTTATCTAAAACTAAAGGTTTACATATTCTAGGACTAACAAGTAGAAAAGCACTATTCATGTAAAAGTAAAATGCTGAAACAGAAAACAAATTCTTCAATATAAAGTAAAGTCCTTTTTGTTCTTAACACTGCACTGTTCAGAAACTTATCAGAGTCATAAACTCTTAGTGAAGAAATCAGCTATAATAAATGTAACACAATCCAGTCGTATCTACTTCTGCTCTTCAGTTTGTTTATTCACTCATAAAATCATCAGATTCATGTCATCCTATAAAGGGATATAGAACATAAAGCCATCCCGCTGATAAGTACAGATACAACTCAGTTTGCGACTAGGACTGACTGTTTTCTTGGAGTGGTGGCTATATTCTGGCCCTGAGCATCTAATTTTCCTGACTATACCATCACAGCAGATGGCTGATGTGACCTGACTGTGAATACGTACTTTTTCCTCTGACTTTCTGTCTACACACAGCCATCAGCTGGGACAGCACTGTGGGCTGGGTAAAGGGTAAACACTATGCTCCAGGACATGGACATCTTTATGTAACATGAGGAAAAATATTTAGGAATTCCTGTACTTTTAGTTATTTTTAATTATTTAAAATAAAATTAATTCACATGAAAAAAGCATACAACTAAATGATGCTCAAAGAACAAAAAAAGCAACATTTTCCTGGTACTATGAAAAATAATTATATAGTAATCATATCATTTACAGAGGAATTAATAAAAATACTGATGCTCAAAGGCAGTACATAAATTAACTAAAGTCATATAGTTCATTAAGTTGTGATGTTGAATTTAAAAGTATAGCTTTGCTTCCAAAGCTCTTAACCATCATACTATGTTACCAAAAGAAAAAAGCACTTTTTGCCTAAGTAGTATTTTTAGTATAAATTTGAGGCTCTCTGAGGTTAAAAAAGATACAAAGTGAAATTTTTATTTTAAAAATTGTGTCCCTCTTCCCAGATATAATTATTTATAGCATTTAGAGGTATTTCTCATTAGGTATTTATTTCTTTGTTGTGTCTTGGCTTTATTGACTTCTTCCCCACCCCCCCCCCACAAACTCAGGGCCTAGAACCCCAGCCTGTATATTACATTTTGCTTTTCAATATCTTTTTTATTGATTTTATTGGTACACTTTATATATACATTACAATCACAATCAACAGTAAAAATTTGTACCAGTACATGACACATCTTAATTCTCATTTTTTCTTATTCCCCTGCCCTCCTTACAACCCTCTGCTGCCTGTATACATAAGCTTTGTTTTCTTTTTTACTATCAAATTTTTTC